>PVKN010004899.1:0-32256 GCA_004027915.1 Capromys pilorides
CTTCCCCCATCTTCCTGTGGCTGGCATGGTATGCAGTACCTGGGACTGAACCCAGGGCCTTATGCTTCCCAGGCAGAAGCTTAGATTGCCCAGCTACCTTCTCAGCCCCATGGCAGGGAGTTTTATTTGTACTTTGGGATGTCTGTTTCTTTTACTGGAAATTGAACTCGGGACCTTGGGCTTGCCAGGCAAGCATTTGCGTTTGAGCTGTATCCCCTGCCCAGGGAGGTTTTGAGACGAGGTCTCTATGTAGTTAAGGCTAGTCTAGGCTAGCCTTGAACTCTCCTGCCTCCGCCTCCCAAGTGCTGGGATTGCAGGTGTTCACCACCATGCTTCGCTAGTGCGGAATTTTCTAATGTCTGTTGTATCAGCCCTCAGAAATTTTGGATTTGGGGTTTTCAGGTGAGCAACACCCAACCTGTGAAAGTTAATAGTCTTCTCGAAGACCAGAGGCTGCAGCTGTTTACTACAGTGGGCTAAGTGTGCAGCTCAGTAACCTGCCTGCCCAGCAGTGCCGCTCTTGGGTGACTGACTCACTTGGTGGCTGTCGGGTGCTGCTTGGGAACCTCAGTGGGACTAAAATAAAAAACCAGTCCATTGTATGATGAACCAGCCGAGTGACGAGTGTATGTGAAAAAGTATGTGTGAATTTCCTGCGCCATACATTTTGTACTCAAGCGTCAAGGTGGCAAGTTACCAAACGCTGGAAACTGGCAGCCTAGGAGGCTGGTCTTGGCACAGTAACACCTAACACCGTAACACTTTGGTGGGGGGGGGGGGGTACTAGGAATCAAACTCAGCACCTTGTGCTTTGCAGGCAGGCACTGTGCTCCTCAGCCTGAAAGTTTATTTTATGTTTGGATAGTAGTTTGTTGGTCTTTTTTTTTTTAACCTTTGGCTTGGAGAAATTTGGTTTATGGTAACTATCTGTTCCTGATATGTAAATTGATTACTCTTTTAAGTCTTGCTCTTTTGATTATCCACAAGCCTCTTTCCATCTCTTATTTAACAGTCTTTGAAACCTCAGTGTGAGGCTGCCCATCTGACCTGCCAGAGGTCATTCTCATCAGCCTCATCAAGTCTTGCCCATGTGGGAGGGGCAGGACCTGCCTGCAGCAGGAGGTCCAGCTTTCCTTGGGCCCAGCTTGAAGCTGGAGGATGAGTGAACTGGACCAGAACCACCTGGATCTGTAGGCTGTGGTGACCCTGGGTTTCTCAAGGGGTGGGGGTGGGGTGGGTGTACATGGAAGCTTTGTTATTTAGTATCACTAGCCTGGCCCAGGTGACAGGAGGCCTGAGGACCTGTCCCCAACTTGACCTGTATTTGTTTCCTAAAGTGTTTGCCCAGGGCTTTGCAGATGGTTTGCTTCAGAGGGAATTACTGCTGTGGTTGTTCCTAGGAATAATCCTAGTGCTATTTTTAAAGCTAATCAACAACACGGGATTTTTTAAATGAGTGATAGTGGCACTGCTAGCTTTAGGGGTGCAGAGGTATTCTTAGTGTGACCTCGGGGTCTTCTTGCATTGAGTCTTTAGGCAGTGTGAGTTGGCAACCCATGTGGACTCCGGATGTTTTCTGAGCTTTACCTCCATAAGAATAAAAACATTTTGGTGCTTGATTTGATTTGTTTGCTAGAAGATTAGTACAAACGCAGGAAGGAACAAGAATGTGGTGGAGGTGATTGCTTAGGGCTGGCAGGAGGTTATTTACAGGTTTTTGCTGACAGTCCTTGTTTAAAGGAATTCCCTGTGAGATTTATGAAGCCTTTCCAATTTATTGTCTTTCCAAGTAAGGTAAGCAAATAAATAAGTTATTCTATTTTATTATAAACACAGCCAATGTAAGATTAAAAATAAGAGGAAATGGGCTCCATTTTCCACTGAGTGTGTTTCAGGAATTTGGAAAGCATCTGGGAAAGGCTTTTTGTTATGCTTTTGGCTCAGGCACCGTCGTGCGTTTTAAAAGATGAAGTGCAATCCTTTATGTTGTGTCCTCTACTCACCATCCTTGAGGAGAAGCTGCTGCATCCTAACAGGGACTGGGAGGATAACGTGGCAGATAGAGGTGCTGAGAATCTTGAGGACCAGTCCCCATGGCACGAGGGTCCCAAAGGGCCCTTACGGCTGAGGCGCCCTGAGAACTCTGGGTTTGATCACTGTGTGTGAAGACCCAGATGGGAAATTTGTATTTTTAAGTAAACCAAGCAGGAACATGAGACTTTAATATAAACAAGCATTTCCTTTCCTGGTAGTGGTGTCAGTGCTAAAGATTTGGGGCCCCACCCCCTTTGCCTGCCCAAAGCCCACGTGAAATCTCTTTCCTGGCCCTTTCAAGGCCATAGGCAGAGCCATGAGGGAAATATCCGGTTACTGTTTAGGGAGGATGTGTCTTATGTCTTTGCCCTTACATGTCCCTGGACTTTGGAAGCTATGGGATTAATAGCGCAGAGTATCTTGTAACACACTGGGGGGTTCAAGTTCATCAGGTCCTGGCATGTAATAGGTGCACAGTGAAGATTACGTGCATTGCATTTCTATAGGAACTTGTTTTAGGAACAGGTCAGATCTAAGTCTGGAGGTTTGGAGGTAGTGGGGGCAGAGTTCCTGCAAGAGTGGACTCTGAACTGTGCTTCCCTAATGAGGACACACTGCAGAGGTAGACGATTCCGCAGCTGAGGGCTAAGGAATCATCACCTGGATGGGAGGACGGTGGGGTGCACGCTGCGCTGGGTGGTGGGCCAAGGACCTGAACAGGCCTGAGCAAGGCCTGCCTGCAAGCAGCTGACTGCTTGACCAGCGAGGGCAGTGGGCAAGCAAACAGAGTGTGTGAACCAGTGTGTAGGAGGGGGTTGAGGGTGCCGGGGGCCCATCCACACACCTGGAGATCAAGGCTGCCCTCTTGGAGGCAGGCTGTGAGCAGCAGGGGCTGCCAAGGTGAGAGGCCAGCCTGGGCCCCCTGCCACTTGTGTTCTGCACAGGCTTGTCCCACACCAACCTGTGTCCCTCTACCTTAACCTCTTCACTCCTGTCTGGATCTGAGAGTCACCTGGGGACCTTTGAAAAAGAACTGAACCCAGCCCCACCCTCACAGGTTGACCAGTGGTTTGGGAGGAGATTGCCTTCTGTAGTTTAAAAGTTACAGGTGATCCTCCTGGACGGTCAGGCAGGGAGTCCCCGGCTACCATCATCCTCAGCTGAAGTTGCTCTGTGTGACTGGGCTAAAGGAAGGGCCCAGAAACTTTGAAAAGCCGTAACTTCTTTGCTCCCAGTCTAGAAGCAGGACCAGAGAGGGCATGGGCTGCCCTGCTCCTTTAGCATTTACCTTCCTGACAGTTATATGTTTTCTGCAGAGCTGGGCTGGAGGGCGGCACTAGGACATGGAGTACCCTGTGCTGGCTCCCCATGAAAAGGTGAGGGTTGCTTTTCAGAGCGGTGTCATTCCTGGAATAAAAATGTGTAAATTGCTTTGTTGTACAAGGTAGCTGTGAGACTGAGGGTGGGGAGCGGCTGTGGGGGATCTGAGCATCACCCTGCCGCAGCTTAGCCATTACCCACGAGTACAGGAAAGTCACTGTCTCCTGCCTTAAAGGTGAAAATCTGGGCCAGTGCAAATCTTTTTTAGCTGGAAGAAGAAAGGAGAGAGCATCTGTTGCCTAGGAAACAGCCTGAGGGTTGGACTCCAGTAATTCTGCCTGGGGTTTCATCCCCAGGTAGAAGGTGAGCCCCAGAAATACTGGAGTCAAGAGGGATGAGAGAGCAAGAATCACGTGCATTTTTGTAGGCAAGGTCCAGCTTTCCATGGTGGAAAGGTATCCAGGGCAGAGCCTCACCTGCGGGCTGGGATCTTTGGCTTGCAAAGGCCAGGGCGGGTGAAGCAGAGTGGGAGGAGAAATAAAATACTGGAGGAGTTTCTAGGAATTGCCCTGTATTGGCAGGAGGGAATTGGGGTGCTGGGAACTTGGTTTTCTGCAGGGTGCTCCTAGGCAGGAAGAGGTGAATTTATACAAGTGATATCGGTAACAAGAAAAGGCTCTTCTTTAGGCTACAGAGTGGGTGGGACACCCCAGGTCATGGACTGCCTGGCTGTGTAGCTGCTGCTGGGTGTGTGTGGGAAAGGGTTTGAAAATCTGACATCGGAAGAGAGCCTGGGTCTGTGGCTATTGAGATAAGTCCTGGCCTGAGTATACTGGCGCACAGACTGGGGTGAGGTGAGGGCTCCACCGAAGGTGAGATTACCTGCCTTGATTGCTCAGGGTCATGAGAGGAGGGCTGGAGGGCCAGCTTGGAGGAAGCTTCAGCCCCATTTTGGTTGGCTCTCTTCCTTGCAGACATGAGGCAGTGACCCATGGGGTACTGGGGCCTCATTTGTAGACTTTTCCATGCCCTCAAGCTGGATGTCCGTGGTTGCTGTGGTGTGCCCCGAGCTGGGAGCAGCTGGGAGCTTTCTGGCCTTCGGCCTGGTTGGTTCCACCTGGCAGAATTTTCTTTCCTCTGGAGAGTGTAGGATCCTAGTATTGTGGTCTTTGCCTGGAGTTACCCAGATGGCCCGAAGCTCAGAGCTGGAGCTGTCCTGTGACTGCTACTTCCCCACTCCTCTAAAAGGTAAAAAAGCGAAAGTCCTGTGCTCTGTCCCAGAAACTGAAGCTTCTGCCAGTTTCCTCCTGCGATGTCCGCCTCTGCTGAGCAGCCACAGGTGGGCTTCTGCTGGGTGCCTTTGAGCTTCGTTGCTCTAGTGTGAGACTGAGCCTCTGTCTCCCACCTGTGAGTTAGGAGTGCAAATAGAATTACCGTACTGATGGAGTGAGTGGCTGTTACTGATGACTTTTAAGCCTTCAGGTGCTTTAATCCGGTTGTGTGGGCTCCTTAATGTTTGCGTTCTCAGCGCAGCGTGTAGGAAATAGCCTGTGCTCCAAGACATGGACGTTTCGTTGTGCTGGAATCTGTTCCTTCCAGTCATGTGCTTTGCACAACTTACCGGCAGATTTTTTGTTCAAATATTGTCTAGTATTTTGCCTGTGGAGTCTTAAGCGGACTTGTGCGCCTTTCTTTTTGAAACCAAACTTGATCACACAAGAAAAGCTGCCCTCGGGCTGGAGGCCTGGCCAGCAGGTGCTGCCGGATACTGAGTGAGACTGAGTTGGTCAAGTGTGGATTCCCACACGTTGGGCTCAGAGGGAAGGAGGCTTCCTGCCCCAAGGCTCACGGTGTGGAGGAGAGGTGGTATTACACCTCTGTTTTGGGAAGTTAGTAGGTTTTGGGAGTTCTTCAGAAAACAACCTGACGGTGTTGTACATATTGGTATGTTATTGCTCATCCCTCCCTACCAAAGAAGTGATTTCAAAAGACCTGTCCAGTCTTTTTGTAGTGATTTATAGTTTACAGTCATGTTCAGATGTGTTCTAATTACAGCCTCTGAACAAAAAGCCTGCTTTCCAGTGGAGAAAAGGAAGGGCTCGGCTTAAGTGCTTGCTCCGGCACCTCTCTGCAGAGGTGGCCTTGCTGTCAGTCTCCAAGCTGCTAAGCCACCTGGCTGGGGTTTGCCTGTGTTTCCTTGTCCTAGATGTTTACATATCCAGCACTGCACGCTAAGGGTTTCTCCTTTCTTACACTTCGGCTGGGATTTGAACGTGGGTACCACTTAGAGAGTGGCGATGGACTGAGCTAGGTTGAAGAGTGGGTGTGCAGGGTGAGCAGAGCTCCCGAAGAGCTGGGCCCAGATACTGCCTAAGCATCTTGAGCCTTCCCAGCAGCCTCTGCTTGATGCCGATGGCCATAGTGAGGAGATGGATGGATGCCTTGGACCATAAGACTGGGCACCTGTGGGTCACCTTTGTGTGCCGCTGAATCTACTATTTACGTTTGTATCCACACATGAGGTACCAGTGGGTAGGACCAGCATGGCAGTGTGAGCAGGATCCAGGGATCTGGAGCTGTCCTTGCAGTCTGCAGCCACAGGCAAGGCAAGCCGGCCCACAGAAAGGTCACACACACATGTGCCAGGAACAGGCCTTGTGAACTGAATCACCGTTGTGATTCTCTCTTCTTGTGGTGTCTACTACTAGCAAAGAGTTCAGTTTCTGGAGCTACCAGGCTAAGCTTCATTTTGTACCATACCATTAAAATTTCTAGAGCGTTTGCTTGATTTGTGTTTATTGAAACTAAATTCATTAGGATGATGTGAAAATAGCGCTTACTGTTTACCAAATCGGATTCTTGTTTTTGATATTTTCGTACATCATCTGTTCTCACTTGAATGTCGTGGAATTTGTTGGTAAAGTGTTATGCAGATGAAAACCCATATTTTAGTGTTTTTTTATTCAAATGAGTTTATAAGAATATATTCAAGGTGTGTGACTTGCCATTTGGATCAGAATTTGTACGAGTATGAGAATGTGGGAGGTTGGTGTGGTCTCAGGGTTGATGTGCAGGGGAACAGCTGCGGGGAGCCGACCCTGCCCCAGCTGCTGAGTTGGCTCCTTGGGAGTCCTCCCTCTCCAGTGCTGCCAGCTGTGAGACAACTTATAAGTCACCAGTCCTTCAGGTGAGCTCCTTTCTGTGAGATGGTGAGTCCTGTGTTTCTTGCAAAGTTATCGGATGTCTTCAATGAAAGCATTCTATTTCATCGGCTTCTGACATTTTAACATCTTTGGGATCAAGTTGTATCATTAAATTGATTACATGTCATAGCCCAACTATGAATGGTTTGTAAGATGATACTGATCTTAGGTGTGATAATTAGACCTGATGGACATAGAACGTTTTAGCGTGTGGGCTTTTTCAGCAAAAGGACAGTTGCTTGCTTTATTTGTTGTTTGGTTTTGTTTTCAAGACAGGGATTTGCTGCCTTTCCCAGGCTGGTCTTGCATTAGCCTCCCGGGTGCTGTGTCTGCAGGTGAGCCTTGCTGTATTCAGTGTTGTAACAGGTCTGTGAAAGTCCAGTTGTGGCCAGACTTGTGTTTAATTTGAAAATTGAGGCAACAAGAGAATTCTAATAGATGGGCTTGTAGAGTTGCTGACATCTCTGTTTTAATTTGGCTCAAATGGTCTGGTAACCCAGGGTTCTTGTTCTCAGAGAGAGCTGGAGTACACTGCTCCTGGAGTAGCTGCTCCTGACAAGGCAGAGCCCAGAGGAGACGGCCAGATGTGCGCCGAGGATCTGTGTGCCCTGCACTGCTGGGGCTTTGTGCTGCAGTGGCTGCCTAGACATCACCAGGCATCCACCCAACGCCCCGCCGTGGTTCCTGCCAGTGGAATGTGGGTGGGATGTGTCACTTCCTGGCAGAAGCAGTTCAGAAATGAGTGTGCCTTATCCAGCTTTTCTTCTTTCAACTGTCAACTGGATATGGAATGTCCAGCAGAGAATGCCTGGGGCCTGGAGGAGGATCCTGGGTCCCTGAATCACACTTGTGGAACAGACTCATATGCCCTGAAGTTCACAAGCCTGGTCTGTTTTTCGAAAAATTTTTATTAGCACATGTCTGCAGTACATAATGATTACATTCCAAAGGAAGGGATGATACATGTAGGTAACACATCTTAATTCTCTTTACCCCTCCCTCAGCTCTTTGGTCCCCTTCCCATTTGTAAAAGATTTATCTCCCTGTTTCCTGTTGTCTGTCCTTCGATTCTGTACTTTTTGTGATACAGGAATAAAATTCTATTGTGTTGAGCTGATACACCCTTAGGTGTCCAGGGAAGATGCTATTAATATAAAGCATAAAGTAAGTTGAGGTGATTGACTTACTTAGTAACTGATCCTACACAGCCTCACCCCCTCCGGTCTCTGCTCGATCCTCTGCACTCCATCTGTTTACCCGTCTTAACCTGACGGCTTTTAGCACTTGATCCTTACGTGTCCATTTATTCTGAGTCTATGGCATGGACTTTGGGCTCAGCCAGGTGCCCTGGAAATCAACTGATGACTCTTTTGAGGAGTTGAGAAGCAAGCCTTGAGGTGTCACTTGCAGCAGTGACAAGGCATAGTGTGGCAGCCCAGGGAAATGTTCTTCCTTGGTGGTCTATTCCAGGAATATGTGGTGGCCCCAACTGCTGCGTTCTAGTCCACTACCACGTTCTGCTCCCACCTGCAGCTCCCATGCAGGGTTAGCACAGGATTCTCCCCTTCCCCCCATTCCTTCCTTCTCTACCCTCTGCCTGCCTCCTGGCTTTCTCCCTCACCAGATCCCCAAAATCTCTTGTTTTGGCTTCTAATTTTTGGAGGACTGGAGCTAATACACATGATATTTAAAAAATAGAGTGGGCTAAAAGGACAGTGCCTAAAAATTTCGACCAGCAAGGTACTTCTTATCCAGGTCATCACTTTCTATCCTCTAAAATGAGGGGCTGTGTGTGGTGATGTCTAGGATCTGTCCAGATAAAGATATGCATAGGCTGGAGGTTGCTGTGTACACCTGTAAGGCTGAAGCATGAAGATCACAAGTTCCAGGTTCTCTAGTTAGGACCTTGTCTTAAAACATGAGAAACAGGTCAGGGGATGTAGCTCAGTGGCGCAGCACCTGCTTTGAAGCGCAAGGTCCAGAGTTTGATTCCCAGTACCAAAAACCAAAATAGTAAAAAAAAAAAAAAAAAAAAAAAAAAAAAAAAAAAAAAAAAAAAAAAAAAAAAAAAAAAAAAAAAAAAAAAAAAAAAAAGACCGAAAAAAAAGTCCCTTTGGGGGGAAAAATGAGAAACAAAACAGCAATAACAAGATATTTAGGCTTCTATCGTGGGGTTATATTTCTGCTCCTATTTTTCTTACAGCACAGTGAATCTCTAAATGTGCTTTCATGGTATAGCTCTGCCATCTGAATGCAGCGCCAGTAATGAAAATGGAGTGGATGCTGCGTTGACCTTTTTGAGAGTCCGTGCACTATATATTAACTGGGAACTTGCCTGTTTTTCTATACTTAAAAACCTCTTGGGCAATAAGAGCGGCTTGTGAGTACAGTCTGTGTGTAACTTGTGCCGGGAACACAACTTCAGATTGAGATGTCCCACTTCTAGAGGATACAGCGTTTAACGGCAGCCGTGTTAAGGGCACATGGCATTTATAGTGTGCTTCCCGACGGACCTGTGGTAATCATTCTGCTTTTTAGGACCTGCTTGGGACCAAAGGCTCCCCTTCCCCTGATGAGCCTTGCGGGGGGAGGGTTAGCAGCAACCCTGGGTAGGCTGTTCTTTCTCTGCCTCAAAACCCTGTGAAACAGGGTTTCATTGTCCTGGGGTTTTATTTCCACCATGACCCTTTTCCTGTACAAGAACCCAGTGCTTCAGAAGCACAAATGTCCTAGGCCTCCTGAAAGTTCTGGACCCATTTATGGGAAGAGTGTATTGACTTGTTAGGTGCTGCGTGCAGGTTTCAGCTGAGTATTTGGCTCTCGAAGGTGTTCCTGTGTTCGCTTCCAATATCAGTAAAAGGTTTCCCAGCCAAGGCCTTGGGGTGTTCTTTGCTGAAATTTTCATCTTCTAGCTATGAAGGTCAGGGAAGTAGGCCTGATCTCCAGTGGGCCCTGCACACACCCTCCCCAGGCTCTGTGGCAGACTTTAGCTCTCCAGCTCTGCCCACCATGCCAGCTTCTTGGCACTCTTCTTCCCTGGCTGCGTTTCAGACCTCAGCTTCCCTGAGTCGGTTCTTCAGTGTACATTTTGTTACCTGAGGCCAGTTTGTTGGTGATTCTTTGTGTTTTGTTTACTTTTAGCTAAAACTTAGAGAGGAAGTCCCGGGCTGATGGTGGAGTGAGGATTGGCTAGGGAGGGACAAGAGGTAGCCTAAAGTGGGCCCACTGGTGTATTCCAACACACATGTGTGCCCCACACCCACCAAGATACAAGGCACAGCACTTCTCAGAACCATCAGGGTCCCGCCTCGCCTTTGAGCTGTCTCTTTGCTTAGCCTCCTTGATCACTTGGGGCAGCCACTATTTTGTTTTTTTAAACATGATTAGTTTCGCTGCTCTACAGTTTTATATAATACTACATAATATAGGTGTGCATGTATACAACATAGGTGTACATACAATATAATATATATGCCTTTTTTTCTCCCTCACCCCCACACATGTCTTCACCTCAAGCTTTTTTTTTTTTGGTCAACATAGTGTCTTAAGAATGTAAAAATGTGTTTGGGCCTGTATGCATTACTCCGGTAAAGAGTAATAGCATTTCATTGAATGAATTTTCTACCATCGTTGTGCCCATTTTCCCATTAATAGTAGGCTTGGGCCGGCAAGATGGTTCAGTGGTCTAAAGCGCCTGCTTAGGAAAGCTCAGGCAACTGCAGGGACAGCGGTTCGATCCCCGGCACCACATGCTGCGCCAGCCCCACCACCAGGGCAGGCTGGACCAGCCACAAAATAAATAAACAAACAAAACAAGCAAATAAATAAATAAATAAATAAAATTAAAAAAAAAAAAGTAGGCTCCTTGGGGCTGTTTTATTATTGGTTGACTATTCATGCTCCTATAATCCTTTCTCTTTGAGACAGGGTCTCACTGTGTAGCCCAGGCTGGCCTTGGTGTTTTGGTGAATCTCCTCCTGCCTCAGACACCACCCTGCCCAGCTCACTTGTAATCATTTTTTTTTTTTTTAATTTATGTATTTGATAGAGTCTTGCTGTGCCTTTTCGACTCGAGGTGATCCTCCTGTTTCAGCCTCCCAAGCAGTGGGATTACAGTGTGCGCCACCATGCCCGGTTTTGGTGGCCTGCTTAACAGGTCTGGTACGGCATGCAGTATCCAGGATTGAACCCGACCGTTGTGCTTGTTAGGCAGATTGTTAGCCCGCTGAGCTATCTCCCCAGCCCTGTAATCATTGGGCTTTTTTATAGGCCTATGTTTATACGTCTTAGGAATGGATTGAATCACCAAGTCATGGAGTTGTGCATGTTTAGTCTTACAGTGCAGTTATGACCCCCATCCCAGTTTTGGTGCATTCAGCTTCATCCTGAGATCTTTTTAATTTTTATTTTGAGACAGGGTCTCACTAAGTTCCCTGAGCTACCTCCTACTCACAATCCTCCTGCCTCAGCCTTTCACATAGCTGGAGTTATGGGTATGCACCATCATGCCCAGCTGATAGGGAACTATTATATAAATCACAGAACAGAGTGTTGGCTTTCTGTGTGGGTGATCCGGTGGGGTGGTAGGCCAAGTGGATGGGGTCCTCTCCTTGATTCCATTGATCCTTCTATTGATAAGGTGGAAATGAGCTAGGTGTTCTGGAAAATGCAGCCATGCCCTGTGGTTTAGAGGAAATTATATTTCTTTTCTTTTCTTTTCTTTTCTTTTCTTTTCTTTTCTTTTCTTTTCTTTTCTTTCTTTCGCAGTACCAAGGATAGAACTCAGGACCTTGTGCTTACTAGGCAGGCACTTATGCCACTGAGCTATATCCCTGACCCTTGTTTCTTGATTTTCCTGGATAGTCAAGAGTAATTACTGAACTTGCCCATGCTCTATTATTCCTTCCCATTCTCCCACCTCTCCCCCTAGAAATACTATGGTTTCCAATGAAGAGCCATACAAGTAAGTCCAGGGTGAGGTGCCAGGGCCTTCTTGTTGGTTTCTGGTATGATCCTGGTCCTGTTTAACAGTTCTGTTTACCTTTTAGTGTTCATGGCTGACAAGTTGTTTTTTTTTATTTTTTTAAATATATTTAGTACAGGGTTTATAGGGTCTCACTACACCAATCAGACCTGTAGTGATCCTCCTGTTTTCAGCCTCCCAAGTGCTGGGCTTACCACCATGCTCAGTCTCAATTGCTGTCTCACGTGCAGGGGAGGGTGCAGGAGGGGTGGAGAGTGAGGGGCAGGAGACACACATGGCAGGACTGGAATTGCCCTAGCCCCTGCATCTGCCTAAGCAGGAACTTTAATCTGCTGAGCCGTCTGGCTGGCCCCGTAAGCTGGTTTTTTGAGCTCCCGAGGACCATGAAGTAGTGCTTGCATTTCTAGTTTGCCTTAGTAGTATGAGCAGTGGTTAGGAAGATGTTCCTGACAGGTGTCACCAGAGTAACCATATCATGAGTGGGCTGTTGAACCCAGTATCGGGGTGCTGTGGCCTCTCAGCCTCTGGACACCGTGGCCAGCCTCTCCAAGTCTCTAGGGCCGTTCCTGTGAGAGGCATGTTTTATAGGGCTCCTGGAGTGTCCTCTTGAATGGATTCTATTTTACTTATTTATGACCCTCCTCTCTCTACAGAGTACTTTGAGGATGCAGAAAGTGGATTTCTGTAAGAAAGGATGAGATTTTGGGAGGGACAGAGTTGATTTAAAAATGCAAATACAGTAACTTTAAATTTCAGAATAGTTTAGTGAGCAGAGATATCTTTGATGGGGGGCGAGGGTGTGTGCCTCTCTTGAGTTTAGGATTTGCCAGGCTGTATCCTTGAGCTGATCCTAAAACATTTCTTGCCACAGAGAGACCTGTTTCAGGATTAGTGATCACTGTGGAGCCCCCTGCCTCTTAGATCTGGTGCCTGCCTAGCTAGCTTCCCATAGCTACTGCTTGCCCCAGGGGATCCTGGGAAATGGCTGGAAGCACAGTGTTGGTGGTGGGGGCATTCTATGAGGGGCACTTTCAGGGATGACTTCTGATTGGGGGTAATCAGCTGTGGCTGACTGGGAGCCAAGGCCCATTGCCACAACCCAGGCACATGAGAGGCTCAGACCTATACCACTAGCCTGAGAAAGAGATCAAAGTTCTAAATTTGAAGTATAGGTTCTCCTGAATGTGTGTAACTTTTGCAGCATTGCAAGTAGAATCATCATTAGTGTCAGGGGTTATCTGTGTAGCCTGGTCTGTTGATGTGTTTTGTGGATGTGTTGGAATAATCAGAACAAAGTTGGCAAAAAGGGCAGGATAAAGGAAAGTTGATCCTCCCCCTCCCCCGAAAATACGGTCCCATGTGCAGGGGGAAAGTGCGGGGAAGCAGGAGTGAGTGCATCCAGCCTTCTTGGGCAAAGCAGCCGAAGCATTACTTTACTGGTCGAGGGTCCTGGGACCTGAAGCTGCTGTGTTTTGGTTCAACTGTGACTTCCCTGGCTTTGCTTTTCGCACCCTTGGATGTGGTACTTGTACACCCTTGAGTCAGCCCGTTTGTGGGGGCTGGCCCCATGGAGAGTATTTTCCATTCCTGGCCTCTCCCATTCCTGCTTGGAAATGGGATTTGTATCCAGGGAAGGGAATTGCCGGAACTAAATAAGAGAGAAGTTTTCCTTTTGAGTCTTGATTTCCTACTCTTGGGATTTTTTCAAGTCCCTGTGCCTTTTAAGAATCAATGCTGGTTAAGTTTCATGACTGACTTTTAAAATGGAATTAGGATTTGAGTAAGAAAATCCTGGTTGGTATCTTTGAGATGAGGGTCTTCTGCCCTCATGAGAAGTTCCAGTCAGGGAGGTTTAGTGGTGCCAGCCACCAGCAACCCCTGCTGTGACATGATCCCAGGCCACTGGGTACCACAGTCCAGGTGATTGGCCTCCCTGAAGGGGTGTGGAACAGAGACCAGCCACCACCTCCCAGGAAGGAGGTGTGTCTCCCTTCATTTTAGCTGGGCTGGGCGTGTCCTCTTGTTGCTTTCCTCAACAGTCTGTCCTGATATTTCTTTTTTTTATTGATTTTTTTTTATTTTTATTACTTTTGATAAGAAATAACATTGAGACAGTTTCAAAATACATTAGTAGGACAGCCACAATGATTGATACAATGCATGTTCTTGTCTTCATAGTAGTTGTTCAGAGTACAAGACGCAGACATGGTAACTTTTCTGAACACTTGGTACAAAAATTTCTTCTCATTGAACTAAGAGAAAGTAGTTGTGTATACATATATATAGATAGATAGATAGAGAGAGAGAGAGCGCGCGCGCGCAATATTCCATAATAGTAGTGGGTTATTGGTAGAACTGGCAATGTCAGAAGTTGTTGACTTGAGCCTTTTACAGCTCAGCATACTTCTGGCTTTACTTTTTATGCCTCTTTGTTAAACTTTTTTTGCTGGGTGTTTAAGTCCAAGTTAAAGCAAGACCCATATAACAAAACATGTAATTTTCATATCTGACAAGGTGGGTCAAATCCCCTCAGATTTACCTTGGAACCATGTACAGTGTTTTGTAGATCTTTTCTCAGTGTCAGTGGTCTGGATGAGTCATGGTCATTGCTTGACCAGGTTGCTCTCTATGAAAGCCTGAGAAAATGTTTTCTCTCTAGGTGACTCTCCTTAGGCACACAATACATTGTCAGTCCCTTTCCTTTGTAGTCCCATAATCTCCTTGAGCAGAAAATTTGAAAATTTGGGACACTACAGAGTTATAGGATGTGATAGTACAGGTTCTCTTATGTCCTGAGTGTCCTGATGTTTCTTAGAATCATCCTTGAAATTGGATGAAAGGAGCTGACTACCTACTACTTTTCATCAGATTTGGAGAAAATACCAAGAGATTGGCAGTGACCAGCCCCTAAACTGTGCTATCCACTACCAGTTCCAGTATTATCTAGATATTGCTCCCTTGTTCCAAGGGACAGTGGTTCTGAAACATGCATATCAACTTCTCCCCTTCTTGATTTAGTTTTGGACACTTGGTATGTGCCTTTTACCTGTGATAAACCAAAGTCATTTAGTCTTTTTTTTTTTTTTTTCTCTTGGCCAAAGTTTCAGTAGTAATTTTACTTACATTTGTTGCTTATGAAAATGTCATCTCATATCTCCTAATCAAAACAATGGAAAAATAATTTTGTATATGTGTGGCCAAAGTGAGCAAAGCAATGGAAAAAGAGACTGCACTGTCTTCTCCAGAGTTTCCCAAACATTTGAGGACTTTTGCTCTCCTTGCATTGAGAAGAGGAAGGCCGGATGAGTAGAAGGCTTATCTGTTTCTCTGAGTGTTCTAGAAGAACCATATCTGTGCTGTGTGTTTAAATATAGCACAGTGTTTGCTACTGAGGTGGTGAATAAGCAATTGAATATGTGGGTCAATGACTTATGAGAATGAGTTTGGAGTTTTCTTGCATCTGATTAACACTGTCTTACAATTGGGCCGTTGATACCATGCCCGAGCTGGGTTATGCAGAGTTCAGTGAGCCATCTGGGAGGAAACTGGGAGAATCTGCAGGGGGTACCTTTGCCCCCATGATGTGTTGGGACTATGGCTAGGTTTTGAGCCCTGTGATTACAGCTAGCAGAAGTGGCATTAGCTGCCCCAGGTTGTTCTGGGGAAAGATACCTCCTGCTGTACTTCTGAGCAAATCCCTCCCAAGGGAGGGAAAAGGCCATACTTAAATTGGGATAAATGCCAGCAGTGTATTTTAATACATTCTTGATTCAGAACGCACTGTTTGGAATTGCATATTTAAAAGGAAACTGCCATCCTCTTTTGAAGGTATGTGACATTTAAAAGATCTGTAGCAGAAGATTGGTTTGACAGCTTCAAATTATATTTGAAAGAGTTTTTCTTTTAAAAAAGAAAATGATTACTTCTATTTTAAATGTCATCACAAAGACATAAACATGTTTAATCAAATTATATATTTAATTTATGTAGAATGTAATTTCTATTCATGTGGAAGATTCACTGGTTATTTTTTTTTTTTTTTAGGAGCTCTGCAGCTGAGCAGTGTTGGTGGTTGGAAAGTAGTTCAGTTCTCTGAGTAAATGGCCCTTTAAAGGTTTATAGAACCAGAAAAATAGTAGCAGTATTGAAATTTTTTTTATCTGTACATCATTGTTCATTGGGGGAGGGGCAGATGTGTCCGTGGTTGCTGCCAGGAGGTAGTAAGGATACACTCCTGTGGGACTAGCTGAAAAAAGTATAGCCCTGAAGACAATAAAGGCAGAAATGGAGAAGACAGCCCCACAGCTTTCTTCCTTTGGTTTCTTTGAATCAGTGGGGAGTGACCGCGTGTATGAACAGTGCGTGTGCCAGCTCTCCTTGAAAAGGAGAGGTGAGGAGGGATCTGAGAAGGCAGACACAGTGCCACAGAAGCCCTTTTGCCTGGTACAAAAGGCTGATGTAGAGTCTGATGTGGAGCCAGGTCCCTGGGCCGCTGGAAGAGCAGGGCGCTCGCTTGACCCTGGTGCTCTGTTGGGACGCTCCAGCTCCAGAACTTTCTTTGAACGAGCTGGGTGTTGGAAGCTGGCCAGTGCAGCGTACAACTGTGTGAGTCAGCCCGGACAGTTGTGGTCTTTTCCAGCCTGCTGCTTGTAGTTTTGATTCAGCCAGGCTGGGTCAGGGAGTCCTGGAGAGTTCTGCCTGCCAGCGTGGTTCACTCCCCCTGTACGAAGCTGCCCTGTGGCTGCTCTCCTCACCCTCCCACGGCTGTTGCACTGGGGAGGGTGCCTCCATCAGATGGGGCCCAGGGAGCCTTGGGCAGGCAACAGCTGGGGGAGAGAGAGCCAGCCAGCCGTGCCTGTTCCCAGGAAAGAACTGACGTAGCAGGCATCTTTGCCAGTGCTGGCGGAGAAGGTCAGGGTTCAGAGCACTCCCGTGCCCCAGGGAGTTGGAGGGCACTAGCGCCAGTCTGTGCCAGTGCTCTGTCCATGGGCCCATGGCTATGCCTAAAGCATCAGTGCACTAGAGAAAGGAATTGCCCTACCTGTTAATCAGCATGAGCCACACTACACAAATCAAAAAAAATTGGACAGACCTATTTGCTATTTCTTCTTTTTTTTTTTTGTACTAGGAATTGAACTCGGGACCTTGCACTTGCCAGGCAGTCAGCTGTGGCACTGAGCCTGATTCTTGGCAACAGCCTGCTTTTGAAATAAATGTAGATCTACCTTTTCCTCTTCTCCCCAGTGGGACAGTTCCTTGGACTGTGGTTACAGTAACTCAGCCTGGAAATTGACATTGGTAAAATCCAGGGAAACTGTTCTGCTGTATGGATGCATTTGAGTGTGTATTCTGTAGTTTTATCTCCATGTAGACTTCTGAATGGTCCACTTCTGAACATCCACGTGACCCTTTTGTGGACACATTCCCCTTAGGTGGCCTAGATAGCCCCTGACTGACCATGCAATTACACACTAACTGCTTTCCAAGACCCAGTTCACTGAAAGTTCTGGAGTTGGATTTTTCTCCTCTTCCCAGCCCTGCACCTGGCAGCAAGTAATCTTTTGGTCATTTCTTAATTTTATCATTTAAAAATGTTCTAAATATAGAATCATTGTGTGTAATTGTACTTACTTTGAGTGTGTAACGTTTGAAGGTTGATTTTCCTCACCTTAATTAGTTTCACATCATTCATTTGTTTCTGAGTATATAAATATCTCACCTCGTCTTGCACTGGAATTTTGGATAAGAGAAAACCCACCACAGAGACCTGAGAGTTAGCAGACCCCTCTATATTGGATGTCCAGCAGACCTGGGCCTTTTCTTACGGCCCCCATGCAGCCTGAACCGTTTCTCTATACGTGGTCTCAGTAGATGTTGCTGGGGAGTTGTTTTCTTTTTTTTTTTTTTTTTTTTTTTTTTTTTTTTTTTTTTTTTTTTTTAATTTTATTTGTTTATTTATTTGTTTGCTTGTTGTGTTTGTTTGTTTCTTTATTTATTCATTTTGTGGCTGGCTCAGCCTGCCCTGGTGGTGGCGCTGGCGCAGCATGTGGTGCCAGGGATCGAACTGCAGTCCCCGCAGTTGCCTGAGCCCTCCTAAGCAGGCGCTTTAGACCACTGAATCATCTCGCCGGCCCCGGGAGTTGTTTTCATCATGATTGTCGGGTTGGTTTTTGAAGCCAGCTAAGAGCCCATGTGAGTTTTTGTTATTGTATTTGTGTTTTTATTCCGAAAACAGTGTCTTTCATTGTGTAGTCCAGGTTGGCCTAGAACTCAAGACCTTTGTGCATCTGCTTCCTGAGTGCTGGGATTACAGGTGTGTAACACCACACCTGCTCCCTTGATGGGAACCCATCTGTGTTGTGTGTTTTTGCGTGGTGCATGTTGACTCAACTATATGAAGAAACAAACCTTAGGTGAAGCATTTCTGAGCTTCAGCGTTTTGTATCTGAGAATAACAAATAGGGAGTGGGCTTCATGCACTAAACATTAGAGGCTACAACCGCGTGGTTCTTGCATACATATGTGGTTTGGGCATGATTTATTGAGAACCATAAAATTGCAAGTCCTGATATTCTTACTTGGTACTTTCAAAGCTAATGTTTTACAGTGAATATTTGAGCTGTTGTTCTTTCAGAATGTACCTTGCACTGTCCTAGAGGGTCCATACGTGAATGTGTTCATGTATTCACTGGGAGTGGGAGGATAGCATGTGTGAGGTACAGCACAAGGTGCACACCTAGATGAATGAAACTTGTCAAGGGAGCAGGTGTGGTGGCGCACACCTGTAATCCCAGCACTCAGGAGGCTGATGCAGGAGAATATTGAGTTCTAGGCTAACCCGGACTACACAGTGAGGCCCTTGTGGACAGTCATGCTAAAAGGCTGTCCGTGCTTTCAAACCTTATGAAACACAAGTAAGCAGACTCCCAGTGTTATGAATTAGTAGATTTTTTTTGTCGTGTGTGTGTGTGTGTGTGTGTGTGTGTGTGTGTGTGTATGTGTTTTTCAGGCCCCGCTGTTGAATGCAGGCCCTTGTGCTTGCCAGGCAAGCGCTTATTCTACTGAGCTACTTACCAGCCCTGTGTGTTCCTTAGGGGTTCTGCAGGTTGTGTTTTGCCGAATTGAGAGGTAGCTACGCTGTCGTCTACACTTTCTGTCCTTGGTTGATGACAGGATTAGAAGTCCACTTGGTGGTGCCTGGTATAGGTTCTCTGGTTGAATGAACCACGGGCTAGCCTAGCATTTGGCCTTTTTCTCCCTGTGCCAGAGACGGCAGTGTCTGTTTGGAGACTGTCATACCTGGGTGGTCTCAGTGCACTGGTCTCATGTGGAGGGACATTTGTCCTGTAGTAGGTATTGAGAAATTATGGGGAGTTGAGTAGAAAGGACCTTGTTAATACAGTTGTCCGTGTTGCTGAGGTGACCTGGGGTTTAGTTTCTTCTCTCCCTTGCATCTCTCCCTTCTTTCATGTTTTAGAGATGCTCTCACTATGAAGTTCAGGCTGGCCTTTGAACTCTAAACTCGCTAAGGCCCTCCAGGCTTCTCCTGCCAAGCGCTGGGAGTTCCAGGGGCTGTGCCACCACGCCTGGCCCTGGTTTCTCCATTTTTGGATGCTGTAACACTCCTGGCATGGGGTGATTCATTCTATTGCTCCCAGAGAAAATGTTTTAGATGCTAGAGCTTCACTTCAGTTAGCTCTTCAGGGACTTGTTTGGGATCTTGTGTTTGCAGTGGCTTTGTGTACTAGCCTCCGTGGCATACCTGGTCTTGCAAATGGGCTTCTACAAAGTATACTTTTTAAACAGTTAGTAGTGTTCATACTGCAGGTATGCCTGCTGCTGTGTTTGAAGGCAGTGATGTTCCTTATTTTCAACTTTAATCTCCCCTGAACTTTGGGATTAAGGTTTGTATTTAGTTTGAAATAAAATGGAACCAAATTTCCTTTGGGCTTTTCTTCTCAGGACTCAGGATTCTTCACTTCTCTAGCCATGCTAAAATAAGCGTTTGTTCAACAGCGCAGCCAATGCAGGGTGCTTCTGGTGTGCCAGGCTCCAGGCTGAGCACTTCACTTGCAGTACGTCACCTGATCCTCATCCTAGTGTCCCCTCCCCAAGGTCTCAGGTATGGTGACTGTACCACCACACTCTGGGCTCTCAGGGGAGAAGGGAAAGTTGAGAACTGACATGCTCCTGAGGTCACTCACAGCCTCGCCTTACCTTGCTTAACCACTGCTTGAACTTACTTCTCAGGGGAAAAGTTGGTTTCTCTATCTGCTTTCGGGAAGCCAAACGGGCAGGTTATAAAGCTAGAATCCTGGTAAATGCTTTTCACATCTAAGGGCTGTGATGTCTCTGGTGGGAGGCCATGTGGGACAGCCAGGGTCTGAGTGGCCCTACCTGGTTGTGCTCATCTTCTCTGTCTTCATGTTCCTGGTCAGCCTGTTGATCTGTGATGGTGAAACTACAGCTGCCCCCAGGTTTTCAGAGATTGTGGAGTTTTTCTTCAGCTTTTCAAGTCATGCTACTTTTCTTAATGCTTCTTTCTCTAATTCTTCATGGTTTACCATGGCTAAGAACTTGGCTATGGCCTGCTGGGAGGACCACCTTCCTGAGACCATCAGGAGACCTCCTCTGCCTATCTGGGCCCCAGGAATTCTCACAGTGCCTCTGGCCCATTCAGGTTGATTGGCCACTGTGGTTTGAACTTTTGCATTGGTGTTCCAAGGGAGACATCTTACTTTGAAGAGAGGAAGGACACTTCCTTCAACACCTGCCTTGGGTGTGCAGCTGTTACTTAGCTACTTGTATCCTCGCAGACCTTTTTGTAATAATCCTGTGGTGCCACTGGAATGCAAAGCAGGAGCGGCCTAGGCCACGCCCCTCCTGACCTAGGAGCCCCACAACTTTGTGCCCCTCATAGGAAAACATGCTTTGTATAGAACATGGAGAAATACATGAAAGTAAGAAAAAATTAAGGATATGTTATTTCTTTTAAAGTCATCTTTAATCAGCATGGAGAAATAATACTTTGGATACATTTTCTGTCTTGTACATATATTTATATATTAAAAATAAAATTCAACCAATGATATTTTTAAATATAAGACTTGAATGTGTTTTCTGTTTCACTTTCCGTTTGACCCACAGGTATTTCTCCTCATTTTAAATATTTTGAAGCACTTAGAATTATTGACATGGCTCCGTAATGTATCAGGAGTTATCCAGCATCTCTCTCACGCCCTTTCTGTTTCATCTTATGTCGTTTCTTATTTTTCTGTAATTCTCTACGTGTTCAGTAGGCTCCTAGATGCAGGATGGAGCAGGGAGTGGAATGTCAAGTTTTCACAACACCCCTTGCTAGATGCCCATTACAGTGTACGGGGTCTACCTTGAGGGTCTCCTAGGGGCAGTGAATATCCTGCCTTTGTATCATCCAGGCTTCTGTTAAAGCTTGTCATGGAGGTTCTGCCTTGCTGTGGTGCTGTTTTATGAACTGAGTACCTGGAATCCTCTCTGCAAGGCTGTCTGGTCCATGTCTTTTGCCCCTTATTGGACTAGTGTTCGTGGACACTTAGTGACAGGGAGCTCAGAAAACATTTCTGTTGCCTCCACCAGATCAGGGAGAAAACTTGTCCATGGTTGCCTCTGTGCGGATATTGGACTCGTCTTGTTTCTTCTGGCAGCTTTTCAGGCAGCTCACAGCTGGTAGCTTTGTTCTTCAGTTGCTGTTTGGAACCATGAGACACTAGAGGAGCAGCACCCTCAGGGGTTTCTTTCAGGATGCAGATTGAAACATAGCCCAGTCAGTTCAGTGGAGACCTCAGGACCAAGACCTCCTTTGATTGGGCCAACTTAGAGCTCTTACTAAATGGCAAGCCCTTCTAACACCCGAGTTGGGGCGACTGCTTAGTCTGCTTGGTAGTGCCCCCACTTCTGTACAGACATGGGAACCATCCAGGGAACCATCCAGGCCCTGGGGAGCCTGGGTCAGCTTGCCCATAGCCTCTGCCTGTGCTGTCTTGGTCAGCTGGGCAATTTTGGGTGTGGGAAAGCAGCTTGATTTTACAAAACGATGTCATCATGTGGGTTACTGCTCATGGATCTACTATTTTTTATTTTATTTTTTTGTTTGTTTCCATTTTCAAAACTTGGCCCGCACCAGCCCTGATCAGCAGCACCCATTTATCAATTGGCTTTCCTGTTCCTTTCTCCTGATGCTGCCAACCCTCCCATCTGCTGTTCCCACGCCCTCATTTGTTTTTCTCTCCTAGAGCCACTTGGACTGGGCTACTCCTATGGTGACAGCCCAGCTAGCTCCACCAGGGCAGTGTGTCCTCTCACCCCACTCTCCTGGGGTCTGTGGGCTCTGTGGTGACTACAGGTCAAGAACTGAAAGACAGAGGAGACAAATGGACATATTAATTGGCTGCATCTGAGACAACACTGGGAAGATATCCTATTTTATTTTCCTTAAGAAAGTGGCAGGGTTCCAAGACTTGCCTTACAGTTTTTCCACTGGCTGTCCTTATATTTGAAGACAAGAGTTCTCAAGTCTTGGCTGTTGAGCCATTTTACATTCTTAAAACCTAAACCCAGCAGAATGTATTTAATATTACAAAATTTCCATATACATTTCTCCACGAAACCTTGTATGTAAAGATGTTGCCTGGGGGACATTTTTTCAAGGCAAGGCTCTCAGACATTGGGGTACGATGAAGTGTTGGGGGGTTTGGATGCCAACATGGCTGTATAAGGACATGAAAAGCATCAGTTTTCAGGACCCCTCCCCCATTATTGTTTCAAAGTTAATAAGGTTTATTTATTACCAAGCAATGGTTAGTGACATTAAATTATACGAGTATCCTGCCTTTGTGACAGTAACAGGACCTAAGAGCTTTTCTACATCACATACTATTGCTTTCTTGGCTTTTCCCCACACGATACAGACTAGAATTCCACATTGCTCCATGCCCAAAGCACAGATACTCTCTGAGGGCAGATTCAGCCTTAGAGAGAGGCAGAGCCAATGCACGGAATACATGGAGCAGCCTGTGCCAACACGGGGACAGTCTGAGGTCCTGATTGAAGGGTCACACAAACGTGTCCAATGTGTGGTGCGCAGTGACATAGTGGGCGGAGGCCGCTTTCCTGTGACTGCTGGTCTCCAGCCCCCATCTGCTTTGAGCTGCCTATCTGTACCCGTAGACCCCACAAGCTTGCTCCTTCCTACCTCCTTGCCTGACAGCAGTTCCCATGCTGCATCCCTCTGCAATTATGGTTTTGTGGCCTCCCCAGCCAAGAGTTAGACCAGGTGAGGGGTGGGAAAACGGGGAGCATTGGATGGCCCTGCCCTTCCCAGGCAGACAGACGCTGCTTAAGGATCCAGTTCAGTTTTGGGAATGTCTCAGCTGCAGCAGCCACGTGGGAAGTCACCTGGCCAGGCCCTTGTGGAAGGGCAGGGCCTCAGCAGCAGCGGACAGTGTTCCTTAGAGTACCTGTGTGACGTGCTCTGTTGTCCATCTATCAGATTACTAGTGATGGTGCCATTTTGAGAAGCTCAGTAGCCTGGGAGCCAGGAGCTCCTTTGTGAAGCGGAGAGAAGGCCGTAGAAAGCCTGGCCTCAAGTCCAGACATCCCAACAAGTTGTCGTGCTGTGGAAACTGCCGGCCAGTCCTGTGCTCAGTGGCCATATTACCCCATGTCCCTTCAGACACGTAGGGAAAAGTAGCCCAGAGGTTGGGTTGGCCTGTGCCGCCACCATCTGCCCATGGCTTGAATAGCAGTGGGGCCAGGCCAAGTGCTGCATTTGCACCTGAGTTCTTGGCCGTGAATGCATTTTAAGGTGGGGACCAGCTGCCCAGTTTCTCCTGGGTCTCAGGATTAGCAGGTGCCTATTGTTACTAGAAGGTCAAGAGGAGTGCTTAAAGAGAGTGGAGCTATAGTAGATCCGTGTTGAAAACACTAGCATTTGGGATCACAGATGACAGTGTGTCTAGCCCAGGTGGTGGTGGTGGTGTTGGGATGTAATCTAGAAGTGAAGGCTATAGATGGGCAGCTAGCTGGCTGCCAGCATGTCCCTTGCACTCGGCAGGTCTGTAGCACTCTGGTGGCTCTTTGTTTTTCTGTGTGCAGCCTCACTAACACAGAATGAGGGTGAGGAGGCCCCTTTCTTGAAAAGGACAGTATGGGTCTTAGGGTGTTGGCCTCCTGTGTTCGTTTCTTAAAAGAGACCGGAAACAACCTCAGCCTGGAGTCATGACAAGTCTATGGTAACTGGCGTTACTGAGGGCTTGCTGTAGGCTGGCCTGCTGGCCTGGATCCTGATCTCCACAGGTAACAGCATTGATCCAGCCATTCGCCAGTGCAGGCACGTGTACCTACCTCCATGTCATAGGCAGCACCATGGGGCCATTGGGTCATGGGAGCTGTTCTGCTGCCTTCCTGTTCTTCCCTGTGGCCTTCCCACAATGCTTGTGGTAAACTTGGGATTGCTAAAATGTTGATTTGTGTGGGTTCTACTTGGTTTTCCATTTCAGCAGTGAATGTTCCTGGGGACCTCGGAAATAGTGAGAAACATATGGTAGGCTGGGGGTTCTGTAGCAGAGCACCCAGGAGCCATGAGTGGGTATCATTCAAGGCTCTGCAGGTATGGGGGGCCTCCTGCTTCTGGTCCCCATCGGAAGGACCTATTCTTTCTATCAAACCTCCGAGACCAGCTGCAGTTGAGTTCCCTGGCCAGTGTGACTTCGCCATAAGAAGAACAGATAGAGCCAGTCAAATAACTCAGCGGATTAAAGCGCCTCCAAGCAGGCACAGGGGCCAGGTTTCAAACCCTGGGCCTGCCCTGCTGGCCGTACCCCCAGGGGCGAGCTGAGACAGTGATTGAGACTGGGCATGGGGGTGCTTGCCTGTAATCCCAGCTCTTGGGAGGCTGTAAACAGGCGGATCACTAAGAGTCCATCTAGTAGTGAGACCCTGAACACCCTGTAGACCCTTCCCTAAAAATACAAAAAGAGCAGATGGGAGGCACTGCACCCCAAAAGTGTTAGGTCAAGTAGCCCCATGGTCCCCAGAAGACTGTGCATGGTCACGGGAGTCAGTCAGAGCAAAGAATCTAGGTGGACAGGGCGGCTGGCACATGCATGTTTGTTTATTTATTTATTTGAGAGGGTCTCGCTATGCAGTTCAGGTTGGCCTTGAACTCACTTTTGTAGCCCAGGCTGGTCCCAAACTCTCACCGATCCTCCTGCCTCAGCCTCTCAAGTCCTGGGCTTATAGGCTTGCGCCACCACGCTAGGCTTGCACGCTAGAGATTTCAAAAACAATATTAGAAATCATTCATGCAGAGTAAGTGCAGGTAAACAGGCACTTAAGAGACCAATGTTCACAGGAGTTGGGTGGTGGGGCGCGGAGCCCAGGTTGGGTTGCCTGCATGCCCCAGTCTCAGTCCACAAGTGAGTGATAGAGGGGCTGTGCCCCTTCAATGCCATGTGAAGCACATGGGCCCTGCTGGAGGATGGCTGACATGCACGTGAGTATAGGCCACGTCCTGGAGTGAGTCTGGGATAGAGCTCCTCCAGAACCTGCTCAGGGTTCCCGTCAGATTTTTGAGATACAATTGCATTCATTTGCAGAAAAGAATATTTATTCTCTACATACGTACATACCTAGAATGCCATTTTCTTTCTTTCTTTCTTTCTTTCTTTCTTTCTTTCTTTCTTTCTTTCTTTCTTTCTTAAATGTATTTGGTACAGGGTCTCACTATGCAGCTTGGACTCAGAGTAATCCTCTTGTTTTCAGCCTCCCCAGCAGTGGGATTACAGGCATGTGCCACCATGCCCAGACTCAGTGGCTGGCTCAGCACAGCTAGGGCCTGGGCTGGCATGAACTATGGTACTGGGGAATCAACCCTGTGCTTGCCTAAGTGGGCACTTAGCTGAGTTATCTCACTGGCCCTCATTTTCTTATATCTGATTTAGAGAAAGAACAGATTAAAAGTAGTCCAAGGGTGAGGGCTGGCCAGATAACTCAGGGGACTAAAGTACATGGCTTAGGCAGAATGCAGCAGCTGGATTTGATTCTGATATGCTGTGCTTGGCCCTGCCCGTGGGATGTGCTGAGATGGTGATTGAGATTGTGTGTAGTGGCCCATGCCTATAATCCCAGGGCTTGAGAGCCTGAACACGGGAGAATCACTATGAGTCTGATTTACATAAGAAGACCCTGTAGACCCTGTCTGAAATACATTAAAAAAGAAAAAAAGTAGTTCACGGGGATCTGAATATGGGTTGCATGTTTGTGATTGTAATGCCATAAGGCCGAGGTGGGAGGGTCTCAGGTTTGATCTCAGATTGGCAGTTTAACAGGTTTAGCAGCAAAAGCCTGTCTCAAAAGGTGAGAAAGGGCTGGGGGTGCAGCGCATGGTGAAGATCTTGGGTTCAACCCCTAGTAGTACCATCAGTCCAAAAGGAAGGAGTCCGTTTAGTCAGTACGAAGAGCCAAAGGGCAGCCAGCCACTCCGAGCCGAGTTCCAAGTGGTCTTGGCTCTGCTCACTGCCTTTCTCTCCCAGGTGCATGTGGCACCTTCTTATTGTCACCTGTGGGTGGGGCACATTGGCCAATTATGCTTTCCTGGATTCACCCAGGTTGATCACAGGCCAAAGACAGGACTCTGATCTCCTGGCAGCTGGGAAGTGAACGTGGGGTTGCGCTCAGTGACCGGCACACACTGCGCTGCCTAGGTGCCTGTGGCCACTGGTGTATGAACGGGGGTGATGTTAATCGGCTAAGTCACTTCTGTGCTTGGCGTGTACTCCTGGAAGTTCTTAGCAAGATCCTGCCAAGAAAATCTCCCCTGGCTAATCCTTGGGGCTCCTCTCCATACTGTTCTGTCAGCAAGTATCTGCAAGAACAAGTATTTTTGAGGTTTTCATTTTCTATAGCTCCAGTCTTTGTAAGTAGAACTTTTGACCTTCAAGAAAGAATAGGCACTTGCTGTTAAGATTCTGACAGTCTTCCCTTCCTTTTCATGTTCCTAATCCACTAAATAAGCGGCTACTGCTCACTCCGTTGTCTGCAGGCGCTCCCGAATTTCCCAGCTTGAAATTCTGTGAAATATCACTGCCTCTGTGAAGCCTTCTACAAAGCGAAGTGGTCTGTTTCCAATTTGATTAATTGTACCGTGCAGTATCTCTGAGCCTATACCCTCCACTAAGGTCAGGTAGATGTTGATGTGTTCCTGTATCTGTCCGCATCCAGTGTGCAAAGCTTTGGAAACAGAAAACTATGGCAAACTAGGAGCAAGGCTACAAAAAGACTATCCATTGTTGGGTGGTTAAATATTTGACTGACTTTTACTACATTCCAGAGATGAGAAAAAGGTTATCCAAGTGTGTAGCATTTGAAGACTTAGGGATGGGCCGGGTGTAGAGCATCCCGGCACTCAGAGCAACGGAGCCACCACAGAAGGTGAGCTTTGGAGGTTGAGTAGACGTTCACTAGACAAGTTTTGCCTTTTTAAAAAGATTCCCTTGACTCTGGTAGTAGGTTCTTGTCCTGAGAGGGTTAAGATGATAAAAAGACTGTAAGATGCCAAGATGGCTCCCACTTAAGAATTAATTGGAAAACCTAGGTTGTGTGCTGTGGGCTGCACCTCTTTTTTTTTCTCAAGGGACTGGGGCTCAAACTCACGCCCTTGCACTTGCTAGGCAGGCATTTGTGCCACGGAGCTATCTCCCCAGCCCCTAGACTGCACCTCTTGACCTTGGGTTTGTAATCGTCTTGGCTACAGAGGTTATCCTGTGCCCGAGAGCCGCTGGTGGACCCTTCATGCCCATGGGTTCAACATTTGTAGATTCAGCCAACCTCAGGTTGAAAATGCTTGGGAAGAGGGGATAGGTAGTCAATATAAAATTACAATGTAACAATTGAAAAGTGGGCGGGTGAGATAGCTTAGTGGTCTAAAGCACCTGCTTAGGCAACTGCAGGGACCATAGTTTGATCCCCGGCCCCGCCCCCAGGTGGTGCACACCTTTAATCCTGAGCTCCAGCAACCTGAGGCAGGAGGATTTCAAGTTTATGCATAACCTGAGAAACTTACACCTTGGCTCAAATAAAAATAAAAATGGCTGGGAATGTGTATAGGCCCAGGATTCAATTTCTAATACCCACAGGGAAAAGTGTAGTGTAACAAGAATACCCACGTATTTGGGTAGCATTTACCCTGAATTCTTTTTTTTTCTGTATTTAGGACAGAGGGTGTACAGGATCTCACTACATAGATTGGACTCATAGTGATTCTCCTGTTTTCAGCCTTCCACCTGCTGGGATTATAGGTGTGGGGCACCACACCCAGTCTTAGTAGTCCTCCCAGCATGCCCCAGAGGCAGCAGTAGAACTCAGGCTGCTGCTATCTGGCCAGCCCTCTAGGGTCCTTTTTTGTCACACACTAATCATACAAAAGGATGTCTCTCAGAACTGGGTCCTGAAGGATTTCACTTTGTCTTAAACGAGAAACTACTAGGAATCTGTAGCTTCCCATTTGAATGATTGGAAAAATATACTGTAGTGTAGGAAACTAGTTGCAGTGACTTCACGTCTTTTTCTGTATTAATTATTTGAGTCTTGCATTGTAAAAAGTGGGATTAGAATAGTCAGGGTTAGGGCTGGAGAGATAACACAGTGGCGTAAACTCCAGCCTGGCAGGTGCAAGGTCCTGAGTTCAATCCCCAGTACAAAAAAAAAGAGCAAATAGGGTTGGAATTCATGTCTGTGAAGTGTCCCTTTCCCCTTTGTGTCTGGGCCCAAGAAAGATGTCTTTCCTCTGGACTCTTGTAGTTGCATAGCAACTCCAGTCATGGAAAAGCTGTAGACACCTGGCTGTGCTTGTGGCCCCAAAGTTGGCCTTTTCTGTCAGCCACAGAGAGTATCTTACTGTGTACATGTCCTGCAGCCCAGGGAATGTAGGTGGTTCTGATGAGCACGGATGGTACCACACATTTCCTGTCTGTTCCATGTACAGTAAAATAAATGTGAGGGCTATTTAATGCGTCACCTCATTTCATATTGCATTTGCCAAGAAAGTGCAATTTTATTGAACATTAGGATTGAATTCTTAACTGAGTAATCAATTTCTCTAGTAAGTTAAAATGCCCTTCTATTAATGGACAACTGCAACCGTTCATCTGACTTGCAGTAGATTAACAGTTGTCAGCATTTATGCTAATAGCACTTAGAAACCATGGGTTTATTAATTGCACTTTATATTCCATATCTCTCAACAGCTGATAATACTTTTTCCTTGATGCTATTGATTGTTTGGTCCCTTCGCTTGCTACTGGGAGATGTAAAGAAAGTTAAGTGACGTTTTGACAGAGATGACACAATATCACCTCTGGTTTTACACACTTGGCTTCGTGTCAGAATAGATGGAATGGGTTCATTTGTCCTGGTGCTCTACTGTTTAATTTGATCTAGTGTGGGACTACAGCAAGACAAATAGTGTTTTTAATGAAACCATTTAATAGCTTCTGGTAGCTTAGAGTCAAAAGCATTGGAAAAACGCAATTAAAGGATGGCTAGATGTAAACAAAGTCACTGCTTCAACTTCACTGACTCGATTCATTTTACTTTCAGGGTTTCACCACCTCAGTTGGTTTTGAACCAATGAAGCTGTATCCCCTTAAAAAGACGGACAGCTCATCGTGTGAACCTTAGTTTGTGGACAGATTAATATTGGTGAGTTACTGTAAAATATCTGCAGGTAAAAGTTCAGTTTTCTAAAGTCCCCTTTGGAATCTTTTTTCAATTAATTGATGACTGTGGATTGCCAGCAGCCTCTGGATGTTTCGCTTGAATGTCTGATAGCAGGATCATATTGATTGTCTTTCAGTTAATTGCATCTGGTATTTTCACTTATCAAAAGCAAAATACATGTAATTAACTCTGAGGTAATACAGCTCTGTGTAAAGTGATTTCTGCTGCTGCAATAGAGATAAGTCAACGGAAATTACACTACAAGGAAACTCAAGTCAGGATGGAAATACTGCTAGGTCTTCTGGATGTATTAATTAAAATGAATAAAAAATAAGGAGATGGTCTCATGCTACCCCAGTCACTTGTAAAAGGGTAGATAGGTGTTGGTGAAAGAAAGCAACCTGCTTTCTGGTGATAATCAGCTTAGGTGGTGGGCGTTGCCGACCTCTGGGATGTCTGGCATATACAATGATTTTTTTCTGGGGAGCCCATCAGAAATAGGGATATGGGCAGGGGAGAATACTCAACCCTGCCTACACTCACTTGAGGTGTGGTGGAGGGAATGTAGACTAGGGAGCCATTCAGTCCTGCTCCTGCTGCAATCAAGTTCTGAGTTTAGATTCAGTAGACTTTGGGCCATTTCACACAAAACATGGGTCTTACTCAAAGTGACAACCTCTGATGGATCAATGGGAGGGGGGCGGAGTTTACTCCTTGAACAATGACATCATTCAAGCAAAAAGAAAAGTGTGAGCTACTCACCAGTTTACTCACTGTATAGAGAGGATTAACTGCAGTGGGAAGGAAGGTCAGGTTTACCATAGTGCCTCAGGCTTGGCTTCCTGAGCAGCAGGCCCAGACCTTAGGACCTTCAGCAAGTAGCCTCTTCTCTGGTCATGTGGAAGGTAGTCTTCCTTACAAATTGAGTAAGTGGGCTGAAATGGTCCTCAATAACAACACCCCCCCCCCCCCCCATAGATTTAACTGGGAAAGATGATGTTTTCCAGGAATGCTTTGCCAAGGTTGGTGGGATTAAAAAAACAGTGGTGGCAAGGTATGGTGGCACATGCCTGTAATCCCAGCACTCAGGAGGCTGCTGCAAATTCAAGGCCAGCTTGGGCTACGTAAAGAGTTCAAGGTCAGCCTTGTCTACATAGGAGACCTTGTCTCAAAAACAAAACAGAATGAAATACAACATCACTGTGGAGCCTGGTGCTCATATCCTGTTATTTATCGTCAGGGGAGCTGCATGAGAATCTTGGCTCAGTTAAGAATCTTTGCATTTGGAAGGATGAGAGGATGGAAATTTCATTGAACCTTCTTGAGGGCACCATGAAGGAAGTCTAGAGGTGCCCCCGTGGCCTCATAGCTTCTAGGCATGGCTTTTAGAAGGTGACTGAATCATGAGGGCATGGCCTTGCATTTATAGTTTATAGCTGACTTGATGTTTCCAAGTGGGATCTGGTGGGAAGAGGTGGGTCGCGGGGTGGGGGGGGGGTGGGGGCGTGGCCCGCAATGGCTATCTCTTCCTGCTCCTCCCTCCACTCTCCTTCCTAGTGCTCACTGCGCTACCCCGAGCAGCTTTTCCTCTGCTGTGCTTCCCTGCCTTGAGCTGCCGGACCATGGGCTGACACTTTTACAAATTGCAAGCCAAAATAAACATTTTTTTTCCTTTTAAGTTGCGGGTGTGGGATATTGTGTATCAGAGACAAGAAAGTAAGACTGTGGTAGCCACTTTCTGTCTTGTTCTTCTAGTGCTGGTTTTCACGGCTAATGCATATTTCCTTTCCTGGCTCTCACCCATTCTCCCACAGAGACCTGCATGCTGGATCTGTCTTGAATTTTTGAGCCCAGTCAGTCACCATAGACCTGGAGTTGGCATTGTGTTAGGTGCTATGTTGTGTTGGGACTGAAGATGTTACCAATAGGCTCGTTCACAGTAGTTGCCACTGGTGATGAGTTCTGGGCCTAGGTACCTGCAGAGCCAAGGCCCGAGTCGTTTGCTGAGAAGGAATTCTGTGCTTTACCTCCCTCGGGAATACCTCAGCAAGAGAGCCAGAACTTCAGAGGGAGCTACAATGCGCTTATGGATATTCATCTTGGGCTTGGAAAGTCTTTTGCTCTGAAGATAAGGATGAAGTGAACCTTTTAAATGTCAAGAAGGTTTGAATACTGGAATTGTCATTTGATTCCACCCAGTATGGAGACCATTCCAGGATTTGTTTGGTATGGTTTCCACCTGAGTAAGAAGAGTTAGAACCAGCCAGATAGCTCAGTGGATTAAAGTGCCTACTTAGGCAGAGTGCAGTGGCTGGGGTTCGATCCTGGTGTCCTGCCATGGCATGCTGAGACATCAACTGAGAGTGGGTGTAGTGGCGTGTGCCTGTAACCCCAGTGCTTGGGAAGCTGAAAACAGGAGGATCACTATGAGTCTGATCTGCATAGTGAGACCCCGTAGACTCTACAGACCCAGTACCAAATACATTAAAAAAAAAAAGAAGAGTTAATATTCTACAAGTGCATCCACTGTCAAAATGGAGTTGGAACACGCTTCCTGTTCCGTATGTTTCCTGAGCCCCAAGTATGCTCCAGCACGGCACTGCGCGGTGCCTCCCAGCCCTTCTGTGATGTAGGCATCCTTCTTGGATTAAGAGTTTTGGCTAGCACTTTACAAGAGTTTAAGAAATATTGGTATTGGCCATTGTGGGAGTACGGTCACTGTGCTGTGATAGTCTTAGGATATCTACAGCCAACACCCACTGCTAACCTGGCTCTAGGTGTCCCCCCCCCCCCCCCCATCACTTTTCTAGACTCAGGGTGGAGTCCTTACAGGCTTCCAGGAAGTAGATGTTTGCCCTTAAGCCTCTTGTGCCCTGTGGCGGTGGTGTTGAACCTTGGGCATGTGTGTGGCAGCTGGCTATGTGTTAGGGTCACTATGATTGCTCTGTGGCATGTCACAAC
>PVKN010004900.1:0-32217 GCA_004027915.1 Capromys pilorides
AAACATTGTACTATTTTGCATTCCCACCAAAAATACACAAAAGCTGCTCTGCATCCTTGTCAACACTTGGAGTTGTCATTTTTGTTTTTAGTTATATCCTAATAGGAATGCAGAGGTATATCACTGTGGTTTTAATATTTATCTTTCAGCATTAATGATTAAATTAACCCAGTGATTATGATTGGGTTGAGTGTCTTTCATGGACTTATCTCACATCATTTTAACTTCCTTGCTAAGGTGTCTACTCAAATCTTTTACCTATATTTAATTTGTTTTTAAATAAGTATTTTTTATTGTTGAGTCTTGAAAGCTCTCTGTATCTTCTGAGCGTAAGTACTTTGTTAGATATGTGACTTAAAAATACTTCTCCCGGGCCGGCGAGATGGTTCAGTGGTCTAAAGCGCCTGCTTAGGAGGGCTCAGGCAACTGCGGGGACTGCAGTTCGATCACCAGCACCAGATGCTGCGCCAGCGCCACCACCAGGGCAGGCTGAGCCAGCCACAAAATGAATAAATAAAGAAACAAACAAACACAACAAACAAACAAATAAATAAATAAATAAAATTAAAAAAAAAAAAAGAAATTCAGCCTGTGCTCTGAGCAAATCACAGTTCAGATTGAGAGCTCCAAAAATTACCTGGCTAAAGGGCTAGGGAGATAGCTCAGTAGAGTAAGTGTTTGCCTGGCAAGCACAAGGGCCTTTGTTCAATCCGCGGCTCTGAAGACAAAAAAAAAAAAAAATTACCTGGCTAGATACTTCTTTTACAATGGAAACCACAAAGAGAGCCATCCAAATACACAAAGCTTCTAATCAACTTTTTGGTGTCCTATTATTGAAAATTAATAGAGAAAGCAACAGATCACCAAGTATCTGAGGAAAAATGTCTAACATATACCTGGGTTAAAGGTAAAAAGGAAAAACAATACAATAAAGGGAACAGTGCGCAGAAAAGACACTTTAGAAAATAAATATCAGGGGCTGGAGAGATAGCTCCATGGCACAAATACCTGCCTGGCAAATGCAAGGTTGTGAGTTTGAACCCCAGTCCTGAAAAGAAAAAAAAAATCCAAAATGAAAATAAATATCATGTATATCCCCAATCAAAATGTAATGGAAGAAACACAAAAAGCCTTGGGGCCACAGGGAGATAGCTCAGTAGAATAAGTGCTTGCTTGGCAAGCACAGGGTCCTGAGTTCAATGCCCGGTACTGGGAAATCTCAATAGAAGGATTAAATTAAAAACTTCAGGAGCAAGGAAATACAGAGTTTGAAAAACCTAGAGTCATTGATACAGTAAATAAAAGGCCTTTACAGGGCTGGGGAGATAGCTGAGAGTCATAAGCACCTACCTGGCAAACAGAAGGACCCCAGTTTGATCATTATCCAGCATGCCAGAACACCAGGTGTGCCATGCTGCCTGGGGAACCAGGTGTGGTGGCACATGCCTGTAAGCACTTGGGAGATTGAGAAAGGAGGATCACTGAGAGTTCAAGACCAGCCTGGGGGCTACAAAAGTGAGCACAAGGCCAGACCAAACCACATAGTGAGATCCTGTCTCAAAAGCAAATAAAAAGGCCTTTACTTTTACATAATACCAAATAAAAGGACTTCCAGAGATAGAGAAAAAAAGAATAACTTCAAGAAATTTACAACGTATATCATGAAATTTTGAATTATGAAATTTCAGAATTCTGTGAACAAAGTCACTAGTTCCCAAACAGGAAAGAAGGAAAAATAGCAACATTAAGAACCAGAATGCCTTCTTAGCAACTTTGGAATCTGGAAGGCAATGCAACATTCTACATAATTCTATACACAGTCAATCAATCATAAGAAAATAAAGATACCTCCATACAATCAAAGTCTAAAACAGTTACCTACTTGCCCTCATTCATCAAGTTCTGAGGACATGCTTTATTAAAACAGGGGTCCTGGGGCTGGGGAGATACCTCAATAGCACAAGTGCCTGCCTGGCAAGTACAAGGTTGTTGAGTTCAATCCCCAGTCCCACAAAAAAAAAAAAAAAAGCTAAACTACTCCCCATGGGGAGATTCCAGAAGGAATCCTGAGAAGGTAACAGATCAGAGCAGGTCAGAAGCTGTGCTTTAGGAAGAGGGAAAGGGATTTAATGCAATGAATTTTTTTTTAACAGTCAGACTATGCTGCCTAGGATGGTCTCAAACTCCTGGGCCCAAACAATCCTTCTGCCACAGCGTTCTAAGTAGCTGGGACTACAAGGTATGCCACCACAACTCACTTGCAACTGAGGTCTTCAGGGGGATTCAGGCAACAGGAGAAAAGCTTGGGCTTGAATTGTCTCAGAAAAAAACTAAACAAAAATGTAACAATTATTAACTCTAGAAAATAAAATGGCATATGGGAGGGAAGGAGAATTACACAAAGGTAATACTGTAAACACTGAATACTGATCTAACCAAATTATAATGTAAGCATTAGGGGACAGGTTAATAACATAAGCAGAAAATATGCCTGAGTATAAAGGAACAAGAGCAAATCTTGTGGCTGAAGATATAGCTCTGGGGTAAGAGTATTTGCCTCAAAGCCCTTGGTATGATTCGCAAACCAGAAAACAAAAAGCTAAATTTACATTTTTATACTGGGGAGTCAGTGACTAATGCCTAAAACTGAAAAAATCAAGTAGAAACAATGTTAACTAGAGATAGACACATGTATTTTCCCCAAAAAGGGCAATAAAAATACACTAGCACAACATAATAGTATAATTTCACCAGCCACATACAGTCAAATGTGAATTACTTAAATATACGTATCAAAATGTACCAATGTAGCAGCTATCTAGAACTACACACAGAACACTGGAATCCTACTGTGGAACTAAGCTACTATAAGCGTTGCTTCCTTAGGGAATGTAAAGCCCCACCCACTACCCACCTGCATCGTGGGGATGAACTTACAGCTCTGCAGCACCTGTTAGGTAAGCAGTCTTCCAATCAACCATACCCCAACCGCTATAATGTCTCACAACTGAAATTGTTTCTGGTGCTGAGGACAGTTCTCAAGAAACTCAACCCCTAAACAGTGAAATGAATTTTTTCTTTTTCTTTTTTTAATGAGAAGAATAGATTTTATTGGTGGACAAAAAGCTTCTGTCCAAGAGGCAAAGAAGAACAGAAGGTGGACCCCAAGATGGTTGTCCCCTGAAATGAATTTTCTAACCAGATTAGTTTTAGGAGCTTTTAAACTGCCCTTAGCTTTCCTGGCTCCGTAATCAAACTAGGGCAATCTACTCAGGGTGGGTGGAGTCACTGAAGAGAACACTCTCAGGATTGGGGCTGCAGATCTGTGGTACAGATTTGCCCACAGTGTACCAGGCCCTGGATTTTACCTCCAGCAAAGAGGAAAAAGGAAGGGAACTGGGCAAAGGGAGAGAGAGAACACAAACCTAATGATCATCCCCTGGTACCACTGCTTCACTGTTTACTGGAAAAGTACTTGCTCTGTGATTAGCTTATTCTCTACATAACATAAATACTCAGTGAACCAAGTTGGATGAAGTAAACAGTAGGTAAGCAGAAATCAAAAGTCTTTCTACATAGAACTTATTTTCCAATGAACGGATCAAGGACTGCATCTTTTAAGTGCATGATGCAAAATGTGATACATGCCAGCTTTTATCTCAACGTTAAGTTAACAGGTATTACATAAATATGAAACAAAGTTATGAAATATTTGCCCTCCTTTCCCACCTATAGTTTTAATGCCCTGTGGTGGCAAGAGAATGTTGCGGGAAAGAATTTAAATTGTTAAGTTCTTCTGAGAGCCAGTCAGTGTAGGAATATACTCCAAAAGCCTAAAAGAAGCAGAGAGAAAAGTACAATTCTTTTGTCCCAACTATTATATTTTCAGGGCTTACAGATGTGTGCAGTCCAATAGTGCACCCACCAGCTACTGTGGCTGGGCTTTTCCCCAGTTCTGGAGCCCAACCCAGGCTTCGAACATGCTCAGCACTCACTCTACCCCTGGGCTACTGAATCAGTTCCTACTTGTGGCTACAGAGCACTCAATAAACGGTCAACCCAAATTGAGAAGAGCTGTAAGAACAGAATACACTCCCAGATTTCAAAGACTTAACATTAAAAAAGAGAACACAAATTTGTCTCATCAAACCTTGTTAAAATTATGCTTTCATATATTGGGTTAAACAAAATATACTACTGAAATTAACAATCGGCTTTTCCTTTTTAAAAATGTTTACTATACAATTTCAAATACAAAAATGTTTACTACACAATTTCAAATAGCCTATGTCCTTATATTTAGGCAATGCTACTTTTTGACTAAATCTGTATAAGGATGTTCATCAAAGCATGTTTTATAAAAATAAAATCAGGCTAAGTATGGCGGCACACACCTGTAACTCCTGCACTCGGGAGGCTGAAGTAGGACTACCAAGAGTCTGAGGCCAGCCTGGATTACACAGTGAGATCTTGCCTCAAACACAAGAATAAACTTTAATCATCCATCAATAGATTGGTTAAGTAAATCACAGTAAATCTATAAATGCACCATGTGTAGCCACTAAAACTGCTGACATATAAAGCATACCTACATGAAATATATAGAAGAAAATAAGTTTAGCAGTTACATAATTCCATTTATTTTTTAAATATGTAACCTGGGCTGGCGAGATGGCTCAGCAGTTTAAAGCACCTGTTTAGGCAACTGCAGGGACAACGGTTCAATCCCTGGCACCACATGCTGTGCCAGCCCCACCCTCAGGGCAGGCTAAGCCAGCCATAACATAAATAAAATAAAGTTTTAATAAAAAAAGTATGTATCTGTATGTGTAAGTACAGAAAAGTCTAGAAAAGATACCAAAATGATAACCTCTTGACAACAGAATTACAGATAATATTTACTTCTTTCATTTTGTGAAATTTTTAAATAAGCATGACAAACTTTTGTAATTAGAACAGTATTTGTAAAAACAAAGAGCGCAAAGAAAAAGATCACTTACTTACATCATCTTAGTGAGATGAAGTCTATAGTAGGAAGGGTCCTTAAACCAATACAATGCTATACTTGGAAAATGTTATTAGTGCCTTCATCCAAAGCAATCCGTAAAGCCATCCCCCCAGGTAACTGAGAATACATCAGGGTTCCACAGATCATTTTGAGAATTGTGCCATGAACCCATTAGGTGTTAATAAGCATTCACTGACTTGCCACCTCAGGCAACTAAATAAGAAGGGGGTAGGGTGGAATTCACTGACAATACTGGTTAACTACAGGACAGAGAACTGAAGTGATAGTGCAGGCAAACAGGATTTGCACTGCAGTCTTTAGTGTCTGGAATTCTGACCCACGTGCACATAGTGTTGACTTCAGTAAAATTTTTAAAACAAAAATTTACCTATTAAGACTTCATGATTAGGGGCCGGTGAGATGGCTCAGTGTTCTACAGCACCTGCTTGGAAAAGCTTGGGCAGCCACAGGGACTGCGGTTTGATCCCTGGCACCACATGCTGCACCAGTCCCCCCTCCCCACCACCACAGGCTGAGCCAGCCAGAGCACAAATAAATAAATGAGGTTTAAAAAAATAAAATAAAATAAACTTAAAAAAAAAAAGCAAGATGAGAAACTTAAAAAAAAAAAAAAAGACTTCATGATTGGACATGACTTACTCAAAATTTAAAACTTTAAGTTTTTGCTTTTGTTTTTGTTTTTGAGATTTATTCCTGCCAGGTGGTCCAGGCTGGCCTTGACCTCATGATTGTTCTTTTGAATACTGGGATTATACGCATAAACCACTATGCTGGGCTATAATACATTCAAGGTGTACTTCAGTGCACAGGTCAAATTAGCAATAAAAAATTTAATCTATTCAAGTCAAAATAATAACGGTTCTTGGAGAAGGACCAGAGTGAATATAAATTAGACATAGGAACATAAGGGGGAGCAAAGAAAATACACATTATTAGTAGTAGAATTTGCTTATAAACTCTCAGGCAAATAAAAAATTTTCCCTTCCTCTACCTTTACATTGCATTACACTCTTTTCTTACATGTTTTGCTTATGGGAAATACCAAAATGTCAGCCACTGTTTCTATTAAAGGTCTTTAATGATGCTGCATTTTAGACCTGCAATGAAACATGGCTCACTACAGTTCGTAATGCATCTCATTAAATACATTAATAACATGCATTTTACTAAAAGGTCAACTTATTATGGCTAAAGTTTAGCTTTCCTTTAATCATTTCATTTCAAGCTATAGAACAAATTCCAAAAATAAAAAAATAAAAGGATAGTAGAATGCCCATTGTAGAAATGCTCTCAATTCTCTTACCAGTCAGCCTATTAAAAAAAAAAAACAAACATGGCTCATGTTTTTATGTGGAATAACTGTATCAAGACTTTAAAAAAAACTCTTGATATATATGCCAAAATGTATAGAATTAATAAAAATTAGATAATAACTGTTAATTGCTTCAAAGTAATCTAGAAGGGGGGCTAGTTTAAGTATAAATGAAATAAAATTGGCAGTGAGGGGCTGGTGGTATACCTCAGTGACACACTGTTTGCCTGGTAGGTATCAAGTCTTAGGTTCAATACCTAATAACACAAACACAAAAAAGGGGAGTAGGAATTAACTGATTAAGTTATTGATGCTATATGGGGTTCATTGCACGTTTTTCTCTACTTTCATACAGACTGATATGGTTCATAAGGAAAGATTTTAAATAATTAATGCTACTGCCTTGTTCCTTACATGTCACCACCATCATAAGGGCCTGACTCCCAATAATAAAACTGTTGAAAAAGAAGGGAAAAGTTAACCTATCTGGCAAATAGCTTGTAAACAGAATATCCCTTAATTTTGCTATGGTTATACTTCATGGCTTATCATATACGCACCCACTAAAGTATCAAAAAATACTGTTGAAATCATTTGATGGTTCAAGAGAGCTAATTACCAACATATAACACCAAGGTGACTGGGGATTAAATTCATGTGTTGGGGAAGGAGAAAAGAAAGGAGATACTTGTTTAGTTTCTGAAAAGTAGAGTTTAAGGTGCTAAAGCTACAAAGTCCTGATGTTTGGAGTTTATTGCACCAGACTTTACTGGCAATAATCAGAGCCATGAGAGTAAATGATAGTACAAGGAGAGAATACAGTACAAAAATGCAACCAAACAATAGGAATCTGAATATAATGTTTACACTGAGAGGGTAAAAGAAAAGCCTGATGGAGCCAGTGAGATAGCTTAGAGGTCTAAAGCACCTGCTTAGGCAAGATTAGGCAGGCACAAGGCCCGCAGTTTAATTCTGGCATCATGTGTCTGCCCTTAGGGCGGGCTGAGCTGGCAAAATAAAGTCTGAGAAGAGCTCAGAAAGGTAGAAGAATCCAAACTGCACATGGAGATCACCAAAGCCAAAAGAACATACTTCAAAGTAAGGTTAAATCATTTAGGTAGGCAAGAACTCAGTATCATAAGAATATCATAAAAGGCTGAAGCTAAATTAAAAATATTAAAAAGACTGTAACACTGCCCACTTCCCAGAGTAGCTAATTTAAATTATATAATAAATCTGACTTCTAAAAAATTTAAAAATCACTGAATGAGAGAGGAGAAAAGGAAGTCTCCTAGATCATAAGGCAGCAGAGAAGATGGTTAGTTATACTATGACAATCATATAATTGAATGTTGCCAAATGCTTCTCAGCAGAAAGAGAATAGTACTTACCATTTATGCAGTGATATGTGCCAGGCACTGTGCTAATGCTTTATATTGATTATGTCCCTTAATCCTAGGAACCATATTATCCCTATTTTACTGCAAAGTAACCTACAAAAGGTCACATAGCTAATCCATTGCTGAGATGAAATCTAAACCTAGGCAGTCTGACTTTACCCAAAGACTAAGCAAATTGAAAAGAGATTTAATTAAAGACAATATGTTCCAGTGTTTGTTCTAGGATAGTTATAGATTCAGGCTACGTTCCACAACAGCTATACAGCACAGTATAAACTGGTCACCCAGAATAATATGACCACGAAATTATTCTTAAACTTTGCTTACCAAAACAGGAAAGTATATAATGCATTAGTTCATACTACCAAATGAAAGTTCAAATGATGGTTAGCTACAGAAATTATGGTTATTACAAAGCTCCCTATTTTCTCAAAATATGGATTTCTTTTTTTCTTCTCTCTCCTCCAAAACCCCTGTCAGAGTGATGGACACGTTTCAGATTAGATAAAGTTCACCAAATTGGACAGGGGCAAATAATTGAGCCTCCAAAATAGACAGATTAAAAAGACGTAAAATATTGTAAAACAAAAATTAAACAGTAACATGGCTAAAGAAACTAAGGGGGAAAAAAAGAAACTACATGATACTCAAGAATAAATGTGTCCATTATACCTGATGCTAATCCTTAAAATGCTTCCACTCCAAAGATCAATTTTTACAAAAAGGTAAAGACACAAGAAGAGCAACAAACAGAAAAGGTCTTATGAAACATGTAAGACATTTAACCTATTGTAGCATAGGTCTCATTCAAAGGCATTCCAGAAATTAGGATACTAGGGCATTAAAAATAGCAGGAAAAAAAAAAGAAGTAAAACCATCAATCTCTCATCTATTTAATGGAAAGAGAAAATTAAAGGAGAGGATATAAAAGACGCACCTCATAATAGATCCAGCATGAGTCCTAAAAGAACTGTCCAGTTTTTTACAGAGGAGACAGATTTCAAGTACAGGAAGCCATTCCTAATTAAAGCTGGTATTATCCTACATAAGAAATATTCATAACGCCCTACCCCAGAAATCCTATACATGTAACTCCAGTGGTTTAAGGTCATTTCACCTATAGTAAATGCCAACATAAATGCCATCCTCCTCAAGTCCCTTCCAACTCAACTCCATACTGTCGGGCTAAGTTTTCTTGAGATAGGGGTCTTACTGTTTTCTAAATAGCCTCAAAATCCTGGGCTTAAAGTATACTCCTGCTTCAGCCTCCAGGGTAGCTGGGACTACAGGCATAAGCCAGCTTACCTGGCTTTGGTTCTTTGTGTGTTTGTGGTATTGAAAATTGAGAGGGAGTACAAAAGTACAACCCCACCCCTTTTATTTCTTTAATCAAGATCAAGTTTCATTAAATTACCCAGACTGGCCTCAAATGTGTGATCTTTCTGCTCAGCCTCCATACAAGCTGGGATCAGATGGCAGGCCCAGGGATTGAACCTGGCCCCTGTGCTTGCTTGCACGTACTTTAATCTGCTGTGCTATTTGGCTGGTCCTACAGCTTTAAGTTTTAAAGGGCAAACAGGATGGCTGGGGATGTAGCTGAGTGGTAGAGCAGCCCTAGGTTCAACCTCTAGCATGACAACCACCAAAACAATGAAAGAGCAAACAGAAACACTACCTCTGAACATGCAAATAAAAGTGTTTCAAACCACAGCACACTTACCCCGCATGTCCCTGTGCCCCAGTCCTTTGGTGCCACTGGGCACACAGGAGGCAGTGTAGTGCCAAAGGAAGACTCCTAGGTCATAAGGCAGAACAACTGGGGTTTTAACCTCTGCTGCTCAAGAACAACCTCTGTAACTCTGGGCAAGTGATTTTCTTAGGCCTCAGTTCTCTCATCTGTAAGATGAGAGAACTGGGAACCAAATAATCTCCAAATTATTTTTCTCTCTAGGATTTTGGAACTATATAGCTTAGTAATTTTCTTCCAAAACTTAATCCTGCCCCATGGTCATCATTTCTCCTCACTCTTTGCCATCTAAAGACAGACATATATAAAATCATCTCAGCACATCGTTCTAAAAACCTCCCCAAGGATGGCATCTTTTAAGTGCATGATGCAACTAACTTAAATGAATTCAGCATAATCATTCATTTTTTTCCTTTTTGCCCTATACTGGTGAGCTATCAGTGTTGCCTAAGCCTAAGCCTTACAGAAGTTACTCAAGAGAGTCACACTGGGGCCAATGAGAACAGGAGAAAAGAAAGTAGAGCAGACATGACTCCAATGCCCAATCCATTTCAATCAGTTTTCTTCATTTCTGATTCCAACCTGCACTCCACCACTGCAGCCCTGTACACGCCCCCCCCCCCCCAAACAAGCCATCGAGACCAGGTGTGGTGCTATACACCTGTAATCCCAGCACTGGGGAGGCTGAAAACAGGAGGATCACTATAAGTTCAAGCTGCATAGTGAGACTGTACCAAACACATTAAAAAAAAAATGTTATCTTCTTTTGATATAATGATTGATTTGCTATTTTTAAAAACAAAAAGCAATACTATTATAACATCACTGAAATTAAATCTCTTCTTCTATTACATCAATCCCAACATATACCAATGTACTTTAGTAGTTCTAAATATCCCAAAGTAGAATAGTATTCTTACTGTTTTTCAAGGCACTGACAAATTCTGGACCACCTTTATCTTTAAAAACAGGGAAAACATCCGGTTGAGGCAGCTGATTGGTGGTCAACAGAGCTTTTTGTAGTTTAATCCTTCCTTCCAAGAGCTGGTCCCACAGTGCTAAGAAAGAAAAAAACAGAATCTGATCCATGAGTTAGAATAAAATCTTCCTAGGACGGAGATTAGGGAGGGACAGGAAACCAGTCTGGTCTCTAGGCAGCACAGCTTTTATCAATTTCAGGTCATGGAAACACTCTGTATTCTGGGAAATACATTCAGTATCTTGGAAATAAACATTTGTTAAGAGGACAGGAAATGCAAGCCCAGAGAAAGAAGAAAACACTTTCCTCTTCAATCTTCCTTAGTTGTTAGAACTAAGCAAAGAGGAACGGGGCTTTAGGCCTCTGAGTAAGTGAGGTGTGTCACAAACTAATTGGAAGGACATCCGAGAGACTGAACAGCCAAAAACAAACCGAAAGTAGGGACTCTGAAATACAAGGAACAGCAAAACCATGTACAAACCTATCTGGTTCTTCACAGCTCTTCCCTTCTCCACTTCCTCAGAAACCTTGGTGCTAGAGAAGGTCAGCACCACGCCGTCATCTTCACTCTGCCTGTCTCCTCCAGCCTTGTCTCCCTCACTCTCACCCTCCAAGTCTTCTTCACTGTCCCCTTCTTCCATGCCACTCTCTTCCTCTTCTTCCTCCTCAATGTTCCCAAGGTCATCCATTCCCTCAGTGAACTTTTCAAAGTCACTAATGCTGTGGAAACTAAAGCCGGGTGCTTCTGCAGAGTGGCTCCCACCCTTCCTCCAGGCTGGGCTGCTCCCTTCAGCATCAGCAGCATCCTGTTCCTCAGCAGCACTCAGGTTGTCCTCCTCGGATTCCTCTAGACCCAGCGTCTCTGAGTCTTCATCTCCAGAACCCTCTTTGTCAGATATTTCCTCATCTGAACGAGGAGGAAAAAGAAGGAAAGAAAACGTGTTACCTGCATTAAAATATAAGACTGTATCTATTGGGCCGGCGAGATGGTTCAGTGGTCTAATTTATTTATTTATTTGTTTGCTTGTTGTGCTTGTTTGTTTCTTTCTTTATTTATTTCGTGGCTGGCTCAGCCTGCCCTGGTGGTGGGGCTGGCGCAGCATGTGGTGCCGGGGATCGAACTGCAGTCCCCGCAGTCGCCTGAGCTTTCCCAAGCAGGCGCTTTAGACCACTGAACCATCTCGCCGGCCCTAAAATTTAAAAAAAAAAAAAAAAAAAAAAACAGACTGTATCTATCATTTCAACTAAAGAATCATAGGCATCTATCGGGGAAAGTTTTATTATTATATTCAATTCAATTTAGTAAATAGTAATTAGGGACTGTGGAGATAGCTCTGTGGCACAAGTGCCTGCCTGGCAAGTGCAAGGTCGTGAGTTCAAACCCAGGTCCCACAAAAATAGACAGACAGACAGACAGACAGACAGACAGACAGACACACACTACCTACCTATATCTAAAATGCTAAGCGGAAAACAAAAATGAAAAAAAAAAACAATAAAGAGAAGATGAAAAATGCTTTGCTCTAGAGCCCTATAATCTCAGCACTGTGGGAAGCTGAGGCAGGACAACTTCAAGTTTGTACTCAGCCAGGGCAACTTAGCAAGATTCGCTCTCAAAAAAAAAAAAAGCAACCTAACAGGGTAGGGGTGTAACTCAGCACAAAGGCTCTAGGTTCAACCTTACTATTGCAAAAAACCCTTCTTCAATATAGTGGCACACCTCTAATGCCAGACATCAAGGAATCTGGAGACAAGCACATACCTGGGCCATTTAGTGAGACACTGTCTCAAAATTGAAGATAAAAACTAAATAAAAGGTTTCAGCCAGGCGTGGTGGCACATGCCTGTAATCCCAACACTTGGGAGGCTGAGGCAGGAGGATCAATGTGAGTTCAAGACCAACCTGGGCTACAAAAGTGAACTCAAGGCCAGCCTGAACTGCATAGCAAGACCCTGTCTCAAATAGACAAAAAACAAAAAAAAGGTTTGGGCTGGTGAGATGACTCAGTGGTCTAAAGTGCCTGGTTAGGAAAGGTTAGGCAATCGCAGGGACCATGGTTAGATCCCTGGCACCACATGCTGCGCCAGCCCCACCCCCCAGGGTAGGCTGAGCTGGCCATAAACAAAAAAAAAAAGAAAAAGAAAAAGAAAAACAAAACAAACAAAAAACAGGGGCCAGGGAGATAGCTCAGTGGAATAAGTGCTTGCCCGGCAAGCACAAAGTCCTGAGTTTGATCCCTGGTACCAATAAATAAATAAATAAATAAATAAATAAATAAGGTTTTCTGAATATAGCTCAATGAGGCAACGGGGAGATAGCTCTGTGGCACAAGTGTCTACCTGGCAAGTGCAAGGTCATGAGTTCAAACCCTGGTTCCACCAAAAAAAAAAAAGAATATAGCTCAATGGTAGAATGTTTACTTACCACACATGAAGCCCCAGGTTCAACGTGCAGCACCACATTAGGAAGGTAAATAAACAGATAATAAAATAAAATAAATAATGCTTCACTAAAATTTCAGCAACCTGGGGCCAAGGAAATAGCTCAGTGGCATAAGTGCCTGCTTGGCAAGCACAAGGTCCTGAGTTCAATCTCTGGTACCACAAAAAGAAAATAAAAGAAAAAAGAAGAAAATTTCAGCAACCCTAAGGAAGGTCAAAATTTAACTGCGGGATAACTGAATTTAATTGAATCGAGAGAAGATTAGAGAAAGGATTTAAGAGACTACAAATTATGTACTGCACACATGTACTAATAAACTAAAATTAAAAAAAAAGAAGTGTTGATACAGCTCAGCAGTGCAGCACCTGCCTAGCGCGCATGTGGTCCTGAGTTAGGTTCCCAGTAAAAGAACAGAAGAGAGGAGAGGAGAAGAGGGGAGAGGAGAGCAGAGGGAAGGAAAAATAAAATAGCATAAGGAGCTGGACACAGTGATACATGTTGTAATCCCAGCTAGTTGAGAGGCTGAGGTCGGTGGATTACAAATTCACTATCAGCCTGGGCAATAAAATACGTATTATACAGCCAAAACATAGTTTATCATTAACTACCCCAAATGCTCAATCTATCATATCACTGTACTCTGGTTGGTTTTGTTTGTTTTATTAAATATCCGTTATAAGGCAGGCATAAAAGCTAAGAAAAAATTCTATGCTTGTGGAAAGAGTTCATGGTCTGATAAGAACAGAAGATATGAATGCCGATAATTACATTATAGAGTCATCAGTGCACATTGTACAGAGGAGTAACTGCTTCACTCTCCCTGGAAAGTGAGTGAGGCTTCATGTTAAGGAGACACTATGATTTTACTTAAAAAGCATAAGGAACAGATCATCAGACAGAAAAGGGGGTGGAAAAGCCTAAACAGTGCTGATATACATAATTTTAGTGAAGCACTTATTTTACTATCTATTTACTTATCTTTCTAGGTGGTACTGCAAATTGAACTGGTGAGAGATGTACCTAAAGAGCTGCCAGGTAATCAGGCAAGGCCCTGTCTTCCTAAACTTGATCCTATCACAGACAGTGCTACCTATGCATGTGTTTTTGCCTATGCTTGTGGTGTCACCTGACACTTAAGAAGCTTTTTATGTTTATCCAGTATCTTTCACAGTAAAGCATAATACCTCCAGTATAACAAGCCTGACTATTAAATATGAGGTCTAGGTGCCAACAATTTCCTTTAATAAAACAGATTTTATGAAAACACAATGAGTCTCTGATACCTCCTTAAAAAAATACACATAAAACAAGACACAGCCAAGGCTGTCAAAAACATAAATAGGAAAACTGAAAGAAAAACAAAACAACACAAACAATCCTTTAAAGTTTTTAAACATATGCATACCATTTCTCAAACTAAGAAACATTCATGGGGGGGCAGAGGCAAAAGGGAATGTAAAAAGAATTAAGAAGTGTTATGTACATGTATAATTTCCTATGATAAATGCAATCATATATTGCAAATATGTACTAAGTTTTTTTAAAAAACTCATACAGCACAGTAGTTCTTGGAATTAGAGTGTCTTCACTTAACAGCTCTTCCACTTAATAGTTGTATGACCTTGAGCAAGTTACTTACCAATTAGATCCCACTTTCCTTATCTACAAAATGGGGGTAAATAATGCCAACTTTTTGGGTTTGGGGGAGGATTAAATAAAATGATACTGATCATGGTAACAGTGATAATATTTCTGAGAACTTACTGTATCCCAGATTTTCAGAACTTAAAGAACCATAGTGGCTAATGTGGTGAGAGTTCAATAATACTATCATATTCATCTCACAACTGGTCCCTTTATCAGGCTCTAGACAAAGAATGTGAAATGAGTTTATCTGGAGCTCCCAGAACTACATCAAGGACTAAGTCACAGATATTATAACCTGAATTATTGTTTCTTTTATATTATCTATGGTTTCTCAACATGGCACTCCTGCCCTCCCTGAGGAAAATAAATGGCATCCTAATAACCATATCCAACCCCTTCATGAACTTTGAGAAAGATACAATTCTCTTTGTTGTTGCTGTTGTTTTTGTTTTTAAGACAGGGTCTTGCTATGTTTTGTTCCCCTCTCCCCAGGACTGGGGATTGAACTCAGGCCCTTGCACTTGCCAGGCAAGTGCCTATTCTACTGAGCTATCTTCCCAGCACCGGGTCTTGCTATGTTGCTCAGCATTAACTCATGATCCTTCTGTCTCAGCCTCCTGACTACTAGCATCACAGACATGCACCACCACATCCAGCTAAGAAAACAAAGAATTACTTAAAATTATAAATTCATATTCTCCTGTCTTGCAGTAGTGAGGGAAGCATTGTTATTTTACAGTGGCAAAAAGTGAGTTTCACAAATAACTGATATACAGTAAGTCAGTGTAAGACTTGAAAAACCAAAGGAAATGAGTCAAAATCCGAAAGGATGATGCTCATTAGACTTTTTATAAAAACACACACACACACACACACACACACACACACACACAATCTTCTCCAATATCCAATGCCTTTTCTTTTGCTCCATTTTAAGGAGAACCTTTAATCTGTATATAACAGCAAAAATTGATCCTCTGGGCTTCAGGTTCCTTATGGAGTGAAAGGTCATTCCTAATACCAAATCAATAGTTCTCTCTTAAGATAATAGAAACGTACAAACTTGAAGAGAACATCGATATAAAAAAGATTCTAACCCTAAAAACTTATGGGAAAAGTTCAATGCAAATACATCTACTCACCAGATAAACCTGACAGAGTCTGCTCCCACTGGTCTTCATTCCAAGCTTTTCTAGACGTGGCTTTGCCAGAATACCTTTTGTCTGTGTCCAAGAGGGCGGCAGATGCCAGTTTTCTAACGCTACCCACTGCCAGGAAATCATCTTCTCCAGCTTCTCCTTCATCAAACTTGTCAATCACTCTGGCAGCTGTAGCTGTACAGGAGGAAAAGTAAACATAATCTAAAGTTAGAAGAAACTTGAACAGGAACATTATCAAACCCTTTCAACTCACAATGTCCTTTGCAAAATCCTCACCAGCTTCCAAGAACACAAAAAGGATTTCCTCTCCAGGTAGACCACTGTCTTACTGCTGTGTCTGAACACAGCTGGCTCCCTGCATGTAGTACCAGGTGTATTTCTATGCCTTGGATCCTACAAAATGCATCTAATTCCTCTTCCATATGTGACAGTCGCTCCAATATCTTAATTCAGCCGTCAAGTTCTGTCTTCACTGTCCCAGCCCTCTAGAGTTTTCCTCCCCCTTATTCTGGCTAAACAGCCCCTAGCAGTTCCTTCAACTGACACTTCTAAGCCGCTGTTCAGCAGGCACGCTATTATCCCTTCCACACACTTCTCTGATTACTCCCAGCTAGAACCTGAACATCAGCTTACACAGCAGTGGCTTATTGTCAGTCCCCGAACAACTGTCTTGGAACTTAAAAAGGTTAAAACAGTGCCAGGGACCTCTACTTTTTCCTTCATTCTCCAGGCAAGTTTTAGGTGCTACCTGAGTTTTTTTGTTTTTTGTTTTTTTTTTTTTTTTAAAGACATTTCCTTCGCCCTCTAAGGCAATACAAATGAGAGCAGCTTGCTTCCACTCTCTGTCACTCTCCAACAGCCCTCAGCCAACTTAACCAGCTCAGGAGGGTCTGAGCTCCAGGTCTAGAGTGAGTGTCAGAAGGCGAAGCCCTCCTCCCGGCCTCGGGACAACCCTGGTGGAAGGGAATTTCCTCTGCGACAGCAGTGGAGAAGGCCAGATCCCGAGGCACCATGCAGCCCCTCCCAGTTCGCCCCCTGCCCCACTAAGCCGGGCCGCACGTGGTCTGCCCCAATCAGGCCTCACCCTCTTCTGGGTCGGCCTCAGGATCGGCCTCGCGCGGTCGCGGGTTCAACAACTGTTCCAGCTGTAGAGCCAGAGGCTGCGGCCCCGCCATCTTCCCAGGTCCTGGTCCGCGCTGGGCATGCGAATGTTAGGCCAGTTCTCCGGTCCAGACGCTCTCTCTCGGCTGGTCCCCGAGCCTGTCGCGGTTCAGCACAGCTACAGACCGCGCAGAACCACACGTTCAGCTCCTTACCGGGAACTTCCGGAAGGCGCGCGCGGCGGGGGAGGGCGGGGCCTATGCGTCACTATGCGCGTTGCTAGCATAAAAGCGGAAGCGCGCGGTAGCGTAAAAGGACTGTGGCGTCCGAACACGCGTGCGCGTGCGCGGAGGTGGTCTGTTTGAAGGCGCGGGAGCGCGCAAGACCACGTGACCGCCTCTGGCTCTGAGCATTGATTGCGCGGCGCGCAGCCGGTGTACCCTTGCACAAAATATGCCTCAAGCTTTGTGAGAGGTTTTCTTAGGAATAAAGCATAGCATAGTAGCTGGAGCCCAAGTTGGCTGACTTGGAAAGGAAGAGAGAATAAAGAGCATGCTTTTGGAAACTCTTGTTTCGCACTCGGGCATGCAAAGACTGGGACTGAAAACATATTTGGCATTTCACAATTTGGAGGATTCTGGGACCGGGCTCATGCTTCCAGCCTCGAGGGAATCCAACCCCGGCTCATGCTTCCAGCCCACAATTTGGGAACCCAACGTTAGAAATGTGCATATGTAAACTTGCAGCAAACTGCTGTTGTCTTCATTAACAGGAACAATTAGAAATCGCTATGGCTGTGCACAATTAAAGATCGTTGTTGTAACTGCTCCGAAAAGAGAGTGGATCGGGGTTACTGCATACTTCTCCATGTAAGCTTTGCTGTAAAGAGATGAGGGCGAACTCACACACCTGAAACTGGCATACAAAGGCAAAAAACTCAGATCTGCCGTTAGGAGAGTAGCATATGAAGACCCACAGAAATTTAATTTCACCCAGGCACAAGGAGAAATGCAATCGCTTTGCATTTTCATTCCTTCGTTGAGTATTCCCTGACTGCCCACTGTGTGGCAGGAACTGCTAGATGAGATACAAGATGAGTAAGTTAGATTCTTTCCCTACAGCGATCAGCCTTGGGAGGAGGACAAGCTTGTAAATATAAACTGCAATAAGGAACGATAAGTCTGAATGTAAAGTGGTATATCCTTCCAGTATCCGTTGTCAGAGGTCACCTATAGAGACCTGGAACCTGCTAAACAGAAAAAAATTACCTCCAAAAGAGCCAGAAAATAAGGCACTAGTGAGCCACTGGGACAGTGTCCCTTTTTGAGAATAGTCCAGGCCACTTGGATCCCAGAACTGACTGATCTTGGCAACTCTTTAATTCCCTAGTGTCTCCTGTGAAACCCAAAGGAAGAGATGGTCCCTGACTTTCAGTCTTCATATACCCTCTGAGTCAATAATGAAAGGTTACAACTTCAGTATGGCTTATCCCATGCCATGGTGCTAAGTGACTGTAGCATGAAGACAGCCATAGCTACAGAGTAGAAGAAGAACCAGTTTTAGGATTAATCTCAGTTCAGGATGGGAAAGAATGCCAGTCAGGCAGGGAACTTAGGAAAAGATCTGTAAGAGAACTTGGGCTATGAGAATAGGGTTTTGTTTTTGTTTTTAATACATCTCTTATATTTGCAGTCTTGTGCCTGGATCTGAGCTCCTCAATCCTCTATAAGGTTCAACTGTCCTGGGCTTCAAAAACCAAAACTGGTTTTCTTCGTCACTCTTAGGAAATAACTTTCTATAGTCCATTGCTATTTTGGGCAATAACAGTGCTTAGAAATCTGGCCTTCAAGGTAAGGGAAAAAAGGGTCTGGGCAGGGCTAGGACATCTACACTTTCATGCAAACTGGACACTGCCGGTCCATTTGGGGCCACACTCAGCAGAAAATACCATAGACCTGTTTACCCACCTTCTCTTATCTGCCCTGGACTCTAGTGATTGGGGAAGCCTTTTCGGGAAGGAATTAAAAACCATCTAAGGTCATACACATCCCAAGGTCCCCAAAATGTTTTCTGCTTTGTTACTCCATATTGAGAGTTGGAAGATGGCTTCTGGAGAGAGAAAAAAAGAAATTATTGAAAATTTGAGGGGGTCGGGGAGATAGCTCAGTAGAAGAAGCAATTGCCTGGCAAGCATAGGGTCCTGAGTTCAATCCCCAGTACCATAAAAAAAAAAAAAAAAAGAAAGAAAAGAAACTTAGGAAGAAAGATTGGAGAGAAGTTGAGGCACAGGGCAGAGAGGATAAACCTCTCTAATGTTCTCTCTCTCTCTCTCTCTCTCTCTCTCTCTCTTTCTCTACTGCCTGCTTTTGGGAAGAGGTGGGATTGGAAACGCTGAGTGGACTATGAGAATAGTTATTTCAAAGACTGTGTCTCTCTAGAACAAATTCCAACTACTGAATGCTTTAAAAATGGGAGCAGAAATGTGTGTTGAAACTGTCACATTGTAATTTCTTATTAAAAGTAATTTTAAAAAATGGGAGCAGATGAGATGAGCGGAGAGGTGACAATAAACGTGAACAATATTCCAAAGAACAATTTCTCTGTCCTCTGGAGAGAAGGCAGGAGTGTCTTCCTGTTCACAGTCACCCTGTCTCCTAAGAGCTACAAAGTGGCAGGCAGAAGTAGGCATAGCAGAGGTGACATTAGACACCCCCCCCCCCCCATTGTCTGAAACTGTGTTCTAGTCACAGGACCACAAGTTTCAAGAGTTGAGGGAAACCGGTCCCAAACTGCCTCTCTTCTAAGGGCTCATCAAACCCCAAGTTCCAGCCCCAGGCAATGCCTTTTCAGGCTTTCCAACGCACACGCCTTCCTCACCTCCCCTTGCTCCAAAACAGCACCCCAGCCTCCGCGGGCTGAGAGCGCTTTCGTCGCCCTCACAGATGACCGCTCCTGCCGCTGGAACCCCGAGGGCAGGTGGCAGCGGGCACGGAGGTGGCGGTTGTAAAATATCCAAGGAGAAACTAAGGTGCAGACCTGGCTAGAGAGGAACCCGCCCTCCCGGGCGACAGGGGGCCAGCGCGTCTCTCCGCGGAGCCCCGTGCGGGTGGTCTCGGGCTCGCCTGCACCTCGGGCCGGAGGTAGACCAAGCGGTTATGTACACCTCTTTACTCTTGGCCTTCGGCTCCAATTTAAATCGCTGGACATGACCACCTGTTCGGATATTAGCCGGGTCTCGAGACATCGCGCCCCGGAGAGATTGTGCCACTAACACCGAGTTTGAATTGAATCCACAACGCTTATCCCACTCTAAAATGCTTATCTAATACCCCGATGCCACAAGCAAGCTGCTAAATAATTCAGCAGCGTTAGATAGGAAAATGCAGCTTCCTGATGAGTGTAAGTTCAGTTACATGAATATCTTCAAGGAGGAGTGGGGAGGGAGTGGCGGCTGTAGTGATTAAGTTGGCTATGATTTAATGTATATAAATGCTAAAAGGACAAAACAATCCAGTGATTGCATATAAAGCAGTTAAAGGAAATGCACTATATGCAGAAGCGAGGAGTTTCAGAAGTCTCCTCTGTATTTTATAATTTTTTGTTCCTGAAAGAACACTGCCAGATTCCTCCCTGATATCCCTCCCCATTAGATAAGCCATCACTGGGAAGCAGTGAAGTGCTGCTTATTTTAAAGCCTTCTCTACAGGAAAGATAAACTTGGCTTTGTGTTAACAAAATATGAAAATAGTACTGGAAATTATAGACTATGTAATGCAAAAACTTTTGACACTTTTCAGAATTAGAAGCAAATAATCCAGACTGAAATCTAGGTGATGCGGAAAAGAAATTTTGAAAATCTAATAGCATTTGATGTGAAAGCACACATACACCCACACACGAGTACATTGCGGTAGATAAAATATTCAAATTCTTTCCATTTCTAATGAAAGCTTGGAAGGGATTGAACTACTTTTCAGGACCTATTGGCCCAACTCCCAGTTGAAATTTGATTTCTATATTATTTTTGCTCCTCTTTCAGAGAAACATAATATGTGTCTCGTGCCAAGCAAAATAGTTTTCCTTCTGGGGAACTTCAAATGTAACAAATACTCTAAAATGATAATTTCATATCAGTTCTATGAAAGGGATTAAAGAAAGTATTTCATTTCTAGTTTACTGTACATTCATTTTATCTCTCAAGCCACCAAATTAGAAAGCAGGATTATCTATGAAAAATGAATGGAAATGGGAAAGGACCACCGCTATATATTTACAAGTATCTGACATTGGAAAGCCTGGTTTTGCATGTGCAAGGAGACGGGGAGAGAATGCCTTGAATCTCATCCCTAATCACAGACCAGGACTACTCCATTTTTAGCCTGGATTTGATTTCTATTTCAAATTCTATATTAACTTATCAGCAAATATCTCTTCACCTGTATCAGTTAAGTCCACAAGAATCCAAATCTGTATTTAATGACAGCAGGAAACCAGGAAGAAAAGCTTGCCTGATATTAGCAAAGGGGGTTCAGCCATAGTCAAGGCAAAAACAGATATATCACCCCAGTCCTGGCTGTCTCACTGCAGGCTTCTGAGGGCCCCATTCAGCACTCCATCAGGACTCCTCTCTAATTGCTGATAACATCAAATACCACACCAATTATCTAAACATCAGATTTTCTATTTTTATTAAAAACGCACAAATTTATTCAACATGTTTTCTTTCATACAGTGAATGGTCTAATATGCACTGGAGGTCACACAAGCTTAGGTTTATTAGAACAATAAAAGACATATGAGAAATTTAATATATAAAGAAAAAAGTAGCAGCTGCTGACTGCATATTTGACCATAAAATTTAAATATTTTGGACTTTTATTTTAAAGACACAAAAATAAAACCTGTGTGGGTCTATATAAGTCATATTAACAATTCCATGAATGTTCAACAGGACTAAAAATTAGCAAAGATGTCTTGTTTTAAACCTTTAACACTTTTTTAAAACACTTTCTCAGGTTGCTGGTGCCTGGCACCTTTACAGTATTTGTGCTATAATTATATTCTATTTGGCAACTGTCTGAATATCATGTTTTCTCTTTGCCTTGTGTAAACAACACCTTTTTACATACTAGCACAGTGAGCCCCAAGCCCTGCAAATCTGTCAGAACATCTACAGGAAAAGAAAAGAAATAATTTTGGTTGATTGCTCAAAACATTTTGTTTTCAAACGAGAGGTTTCAAAACAGGATATCTTAGTAAAACACTGAACTCCTGAATTTAACATTATACGTAAACAGTTGACTGTTTTTAGTTCAATAGTCTTTTCTTCTTAACTTTTGTATGTGAAGGTAGAATACTTTTCTTGTATAGCTGATGTTCAAGTCATTTTACTGAGAGGTCTGATCGGAGACCATTGTGTGTGTGTGTGTGTGTGTGTGTGTGTGTGTGTATATATGTGTGTGTGTAGAGCTTTGTGAAGGTAGAAGAGTTGATACTGAGGGCTTTTACATTTAGAATTTTGCAATTTTGGCAAAAACAAAACAAAAACCCAGATAGACAAAAAATATATAGTCCCACCTGATGCACAGCAGGTCGGTGCTTCTGAAGCTATGAGTTTGTTGTCGCTGTCGCTGACCTCTGAGACAACGCTAATAGAAGGGTATCTCAGAGCCAGAGCCTGCCTCGCCGGCCTGCGGAGCCCACCGCCTCGACCCCCGCGCCCGGCCGAGCGCCTCACCGCCTCCCTCCCCGCGGCTTCGAGCGTTGCCGGATGCGGTCGCCGTTCGCGCCCGCGGCTGTCGAGAGGCGTTTCTTTCCACCGCTAGCCCGCCGGGCCACAGGTCAGCCGAGTCGGTCCAAGGATCGGGGGTCCAGGTGGGAGGTGGGGAGCGCTCTGTATTTCCCTTCGGGAGCCCCAGTTCTGCACCTTCCAGACAGTGCGTAGATCCCAGTCTGACCTCGAGGCGGATTTGAATCCCACTTTGGGTCCCCCTTTCCCATCCGGTCCCCGAGGCTGGAGGAAGTGGGGCAGGTGGCTTGCTTATGTTTTTTTTTTTTTTCCTCTCTCTCTCTCTCTCTCTCTTAAATAACAGTTCGTTTCTGTACAACCACGAACTTCGCGGATCGCCTTGCGCGCGGGACCCGGCTACCACACGGCCGCCTCGTTCATTTCTGGGGGATGGGATAGGTGGTTCCCGTAGCTCGCCCCGCCGCCGTTTACCGACAGGGACGAGAAGGGCGGGCTGGGCCCGAAGACCTCAGCCGACATGGAGTGCAGAGGCCCAGGCAGGCTGGGCTCAGGGCTGGGCGAGTCCCCCGGGGGGTGCGCCAGGATGTCGGTGAACCGCTGCGCCTCGCTAGACGGGTGGTGGCCCGGCAGCGGGTGCTCCAGGCCGCCTAGGGGCGTCCCGGACGGGCCGGACGACGGCACGAAGGGAAGGTCCACGGGCGTTTGAGCCTGCGAGGACGGGGGTCCTTGCGGGAAGAAGTCGTAGTTGCCACCTGGGCCGTAGTACTCGCTCTGGTAATCTGCGGATCGGCGGGAAGGAGGCTGTCAGGCAGCGGCTAGACCCGCAGGGTGGGAAAGGCGCGCCCGATAGGGACACTGAGAGAAAAGGGGCACGCAGGTAACTAGCTGTTTTGGGGGAGTCCCTGGGGTCTGAGAGCAGGGAGCGGGCTTTGTGCAAAGCAGCAGTGGTTCCCTACTTGCCCACCCCCTCATCCAAGGCCCGGAACCTGATCCTGGGTCTCACCACCTCCCCAGCCTCCACCCTTCTCTCTCAGCATTTTCACTTTTCCCATAAAACGCGAGGGGCGCTCCCGGCGCTGCCACCCGCTTCCAGCGAAGCCCCTCACGGCCTGGCCACATGCCTCGCCGCTCTGCCGCGCACCCACCTCCGTAGAAGGAGAAGGGGCCGTTAGGAATGAGCTCGCCCGGCTCCAGGCGGTCCACGAGCGGCCGCATCCGGCGCGGACTACGGAAGAAGGCGTGGCGCCGGGCGCCCAGCGCGCTCAGCTGCTTCATCCTCCGTTCCTTGGAGCGCCGGTTCTGGAACCAGACCTGAAGTACACATGCCAAAGCGGGTGAGGCCACCGGGACTGTACTCCCCACCCTGGGTGTGCAGAGGAACCCAGCCAACCCTTCGTTCATCCACGCTGGCGAGGAATGGGCAGGTTTGGAAGTGGTGATGAGGTCCCTGGATTCCCTGCTTTGATAGAGATAGAGACAGGCTACCGTGTCCAATGTGAGGCATTCACACTGTCATAGTTACAGCTGCTTTGGGCTGTACACTATGCATCTCCAAAACAGTGTCACAAATACAGCTTTCCTTTCAGTCCCTTGCAGTGACCACTCCCCAACCTGATGACAGTGACAGACACAGAAAATCGGCTAAAACTCAAGTTTCCCAAGGGTAGTGACACCAAATTCCATCAGGGTGGCCTTTCACACCTACACACAAATGTCCTAGTACCGCTCACTTATCCACAGCTTCTTATAGATAGTGACATTGTGGTAGTTGTGACCCTGACATGCAACCTCACACTCTTGTACACAAGTTTGAACAGGTTCTAGAGGTTTCATCCCCCCACCCCAGTGAAGGCCCTATGCACACTTGCAAAGGCACACTCCACCTCCTACCTATACCCTAGCACACTCAAGGTGCCTTTACACCTACTATTGGGCAGCCTAAATCCCATGCAGTCTCTACTCCTCACAAGGCCCATGCCTGGGTGCCTTCAGATGGTCCCTAGTCCCCATCAAACTAGGGTCTGTATCCCTGCAGAGTTGACTGCAAGATCAACCACTGCCTCTTTGATCCTGGACACCTCATCAACCTTTGGATGGCAAGTCTCTGATCTGGTGCTTGTGTAACCATGGCAAGAGACCCAAAGAGTTGGAGTTGCGAACTTAAGAGGGAGATCAGGGGCTAGGGAGATAGCTCTGTGGCACAAGTGCCTGCCTGGCAAGTGCAAGGTCGTGAGTTTGAACCCCGGCCCCGCTCCCCTCCAAAAAAGAGGGAGATCACATGTAGAAGATGAAGGAACTGATTGCATCTGGTGCTCATCGTGACCACTCTGCTCCTTCCTAAACAGGGTGGGATGAGAATGGCAGATTGTGTGCAAAAAGAGGGGTAACTTTCTGTAGCATTAGGCATAGCCTCCAGCTTCGCACCCAGCTCCCCATGAAGCAGCTCTCCCCTCCCCTCTGAATCTCTACGATCACCAGTATTGGGCTAGAGGGATTTCCAATAGTCCTAGGCAACAAGAAGTGTTTCCCCACTGATGCCACCACCACCACGAGCCTCCACAGACTTCCTGCTCCCAAGTCCCATGGTCCCAGGCTTGGACTGAGTGTGTGGAATAGCCTGTGGTCCTCTGAGGGGCAGAAAGGCATGCCAGGGCTGACCTGGATGACTCGCATGTTGAGGCCGGTCTCTTGTGCCAGCTGCTCCCGGATGTGTCTTGTGGGCTTAGGTGTAGCAGCAAAGGCAGCTTTTAACGTCTCCAGCTGCTTGGCTTTGATGGTAGTGCGAGGTCCCCGCCGCTTGGCGCCCAAGTTCTGGTCATCATTCTCATTGCTGCCCCCTTCCTTGTCAGACACATTTGCGCTCTCAGAGTCCTTGGCATCATCCTGCGATGGGTCTTGGGAATCCGGAGACAAACTGGGGTCACTGCCCGTAGTGGCTGGGGAAGAAGGAAGGGACAGGTGAGCAGGGGGCCATGGTGGGCCTTCCTCCCGAAGGACCGACCCGCCCCTATCCAGCCAGGAGTTGGGGCCTCACCCGAGTGAAGGCTGTTCTCTTTGGCGACACTGCTGTTACTTAGGTAATCCTCCTTGCAGACAAACTTGTTCTCGTCTATGATGTACAGCTCCTCACCGGTGGAAAGCTGCTTGTTACACATCATGCAGGTAAAGCAGTTGAGGTGAAACACTTTGCTTCGAGCCCTCCGCACCAGGTCGCTAGGGGAGATGCCCTGCGCACAGCCCGCGCACTTTGTACCGAAACATCTGTAGCGGGTGAACGTTGGAGAGGGGCACGGGGAGACAGAACCAAAGAAAGGTAACAGTAGAAAAGAAGTAAATGGAAGAAGAAAGCAGGGGCAGGGAGGGAAATGAAAGATGCAAATGGGCAAGAGAGGCAAAAGCCAATTAGGCAGGTGAGAAGGCAGGGCGAGAAAGCAAAGAGCAGCAGGAAAGTGAGAGAGGAAATGCATATGGTTAGACCAAGGGGCCTAAGCCGCTGCCTGACCCCAACCTCACTCCTAAAGTTATCCCAAGGAAAAAAAGTGTTGCCGAAAGAGGCAGCTGGCATGGTAGCGACCGCAGCAAGCGTGGTAGTGCAGACTGGGTACGCTTATATTCTGATTAGATTTAGAGAAGTCAAAATCTAATTTTCATGTCGTGTAAATGCTCCCCAAATGCTGTGATTTTCCCTGCTAGGTTTGCTTCTGTGTTGCTACAAAAGGACCAGTTCATAGGCTAACGGTTAGTGAGGTCAGGCCAGGCCATGGGTAAACAAACACTACTGCACCAAGCCCTGTAGTCGTAGCTGGGCTGCTGCCACGTTTATTCGTGCCCAAAGCTGGCAGATTGGAGCAAGCAGGAGCCCAAGAGCGCTGGGCAGGCTTTAGGCGCCCTGCCGAGCTTTGTAGCAAGCCAGGCTTCAGGGGCCCGCTGGAAGCAGGTATGGCTCACCACTCTGTGGCTCGAGACCAGTCTTTGGGAAGAAACCCTATGGAGGCGCTGAGGCTCAGCCTTGCCACGTTAACAGTGTGCACAGCGCTTTGGTGCACCGTATTCATCGAAGCCAGCTGAAGCATGGTGGAACAGCACTGGGGAATGAATGCTTGGCTGGGCCGGTGGGCAAAGCGTTCCTGATGGCCTTGGACTCCCTCCCCTCCCCCACTCCATTTTGATCTGACCCCACAAAATGAAAGAAAGTGGAGACTAAGTCAGTGGAGTAAAGTGGGAGATTTCAAGCCCCAACGGTGGAGTGCATTTGCACTATTCTCCGTTGACTTGTTTGTGTCGATGGTGTAGCCAAATGAGTTTAAGAAAATATAATTAAAATACTAAATAGGACAAGGGAGTAGAGATGTCTCCCAGCTCCAAAAAGCCAGGTCTAACAAGGTGGTGGCAGCCCTGAGGGGTAGGGGGACATCGCTGGGAGGGCTCCAAGGAGGAGCCGATCCCTGAATGCCCAAGTCGGCTCTGGGTTGTGGCTGAACTGCTTGCCAACCCCTGCAGGTCCAGCAGCAAGAAACAAACTCAATGCACTTCACAAGCTCTAGTGCAGCAGTTTGCCCAGGTCTAGTTGCTTAGGAGCCAGCATAGGTTTCAAGAAGGCTCCTGGGTGTGCAAGATTGATCTTGAGCCCAATATCTGGGTAGGAGGCAGAGACTCTCTACCCAAAGGCTCCACTGTTCTCACCAAGACCATTGCAAAAGGCAATGCCTAGGAGTGAGCTCAGGTTTCTCAGCTCAGCCTTCAGGGTCAAGCAACCCCACCAGCCAAGAGAATGCGGTTGCTAGAGAGCTGACTTGGGGAAGGCTGGAGTTAGGAAACCCCCAAGATAGCTTCTCGTTATCAAGCTTCAAGGGTCTTCTGAATGGAGGCAGACTCAGACCCTTTCTTCCTTGGCATGTGCAGCCAAGTCTGGACCCATACTTTCCAGAATGCAAGTAAGGCTGGTACCTCAGGCTCCCAACGCGGCAGCTGTTGGAGAGACAGGCACCCAGGGACTTGGCTGCCCTCGCTTCCAGAGACAGCTCCTAACACTGCTGCCTGGGCCATGCTGACCTCTGATCTTAAACTGACAGGAAGGGTCCTCGGGGAGGGAGCAGCATGGGCGCAGGTTAAGTACTCACCGGAAGAAGTCGTTCTTACAGTAAAGCTTGCCTTCCCGGGAGAAGCACTTCTCGGTCAGGTTGCATTTACATTCACAGCACTGGACGCACTTGACATGCCAGGCCCTGTCCAGCACGTTCAAGAGGAAGCGGTCCAGGATGGGCCTTTTGCAGCCGGCACAGTGCACCATGGTCTTTGGTTTGGTCGGGTGAGGCCCAGAGACAGGGGCAAGTAAAGCCAGGGGAATGACTCCCAAAGACGACTGGCACCAGCTCCCCAGTCCCTCCAAAAAGGGGAGACACACTCCGCCTTGCAAGCCAAAACCCGCACCAGGAAATCAAAAGGGGAAAAAGAAGACGGAGGCGGGGCACGGGATAGAGGACAACAGCCTGGGAGTCCCAGGGCCACGGATTGAGAAACGCCACCTCGGCTCCCTGGGTAAAGAGAGGAGCCTCAGGCGGGCAAGAAAGGGACTCTTCTGCCCAGAGCCCGTGAAGGAATGAAGGTCACCAAGAACGGCAGTAGGAACGGAAATAAATAAAACGGAGATGGAGAAGAAGAGGAAGACGCCGCTATCTCGGATTGCGCGGAATGCGCCGCTGAGTTCTCTCGGGCTTGAGGTAGAGCTGTCAGAAGTCAAAGTGCATCTGCTTTGTCCGGGTATGAAGGCGGGTGTGTGCGTACCTGCCTGCTCACCACCGAGGTTTCCCTCCTCTTTTTTGTTTTTAAAAAAAGAAAACGAGTAGAGAAGCTTTGGATTCTGAACTGCCCGCAGCGTGCAGCGGGTTGGGACGCGCCGGGCGCCGGTGCTGGGCCTGGGGAGACGGCGGGGGCAGGCCGAGGTGGGTGGGAGGGAAGGCAGTACTGGAGCAGATCTTGGTGTTAATTGCTGTTATTGCTTAGGTTTTTTCCCCCCCCTTTTGGACAAGTGTTTGTGTCAACCGAAAACCGAGAGGGACAACTTCGGGCATACGCTGTCAGGCGCGCGCGCTCGCTCCCCACCGCCCCAGCCCAGTCACCTCGGCCAGCGGCCTGCCAGGCGGCCTCCGTGTCCTCGGGGCGGCCCTCCCTGCGCCTGGACTCCTTGGGGGAGGCAACACAGTCCGGCTCTTCAGCACGCTCGGCCTTGCATCGTGGTCCCAGTTACAACTCGCGGCTGCCTAGACGCGCAGCCCCGCATCGCTCGGCCCACGATCCAGCTGCCTGCGTCCAGCCCCGCAGGCGCTCGACTTTCTTCCCTTTTCCTTTCCCTCTTCTTTCTCGTTGTGGGGGCAAATCTGGATTTCCTTTTTAGTCTCCTTCTTTCTCTCTTTTTCCCTTTTGCAGCGGGAGAAGTCGAGGGGAGGGGGCAGCTTGGAAAGCTTTAAAATAAGGTCCAGACGCAGCAGCCACTGTAAACCAGAGTCTGGAACAGTTCGGCGCGGACCGCCGCTCTCGCCGACCGGGCTGCAGCTCCTTGCTGGCTCTCTCTGGACCCGCGTCCCTCGGCTCCTGGTCTTCCTGGCTCAGTCCGCTGCCCCTGCGCGTCTCTCCCCAGCTCCAGCGGCTCGGTCACTGCTCCTGGCTGTTGGCTGAGCTCTGGAAGCCCCCTCGCCTTAATGCAGCGCCCGCCGACGTCACGGAGGCCCGCGACCAATCAGCGCCTCGCGGTGCCTCTGTAAACCATTCTGCATCCCTCGGCCGGGGAGAGTGCGGGGAGACCGCGTTTAGAGGATCAGTGGCGGCGGCACCCGCGGCCCCGCGCGGCGCGGGCGACCAGCGGCGAGGTGCCGGGCCCCCTCCTACTCCGGTAAGGCCTCGGTTTCGGTGGGAGGGACTGAAAGAGAGCCAGAATAGGAGCCGCCGGAGGCCAGAGTTCTGCTGGAGCGTAGGGTGATCCCAGATCAAGCAAGTCTAAGGTTGGGATGCCACCGATACCGGAACCCGAGAGACACTGGTGCACTCTTCGATTTTGCAGTTCTCCGGGTGTTGGCATGTTTTTCTCTTGCTGCTTTGGCCTGAAAGTTTTGCCTTAAGCACAGAGCAAATCCTTGGAGAGGTAGGGGGCGCTTGGCAGCTAAATCTCCCTACACCGGTCTTTCTGAGCCCCCTCCCCCAATGCATCCAAAGTCCGCTGAGTCCGGGTGTCTGATCTGGGTGTCCGTCTCCCGCCGTGCGCGCGTTCGGAAAGTTGACTCCAGCTGTTTCCTGATGGGGGAGGGGCAGGCCAGAGTCGCAGCGCCCGGGTAGGGGTAGGAGTGGGTGGAGAAGCGACTCGGGTGAGGAGTTGCAACCCTGGCGCGAAGTTGTGAGAAAATTGTGACCCGGAGACACCTTTTACAAACGAAAACAAACGACTGGGCGGGAAGCCGCGGGGCTCCGGCAGCTGGGGGTGGTGATGGTAGTGGCAGTGGGAAGGAAAAGGAAGAGGAGGAGGAGTTTCCCGGTGGCTATTCAGAGGGACTGTAACAGAGGCGTGCAGCGCACTGGCAGGGCGCGCCCCATCTTCCAGTCTTCCCTTCTACAAGCTCCAGGCTGCCACCAGCTTCCCGGAACAACAGCCAACCATACCTCGCAGAGGTCACGCCTTAGGTGACACAAACATCGTTAATTCCCTCCGGGTGTAAACTCCCGCCCGCTGAAGCGGATATAGATGTGGGGGTCGGATCCGCTCCCTGAGAACCCGAGCATCCATGAATTAATGTGGTTCCTTTGCGCCCTCAAGTCAACTCCCAAATTCTGTTATGACCTCACTTTTCTAGGATTCACCCAGATTTTTCCCATCTAGAGTTTGAAGGCGACAGGGCCGATGTTCCCGCTCTTGCTCCCCATTTCTTTTTCGGGCTGTGTGTTGGGAGGGTTTACCTGCCTCCAGTATGGAAGGAAGTGAAGGAGAGCGGCCAGCCAGGGTTAGCCGGTTTTCTGAAACTGCCCTGTGATCTCCTTTGCTAGTCAAGTGAAGCCTTTCACACGGGAGTGGGAGCTAAGTTAAGGGAAATGCCCCTAACACGCGGTTCCGACGCATCTGGGTTGGCAGGGAATCTGGCTCTGCACACAGACTACCCTCTTCGAACGAAGTGGGAAGGCGCTGCAGCGAGTTTGGCTGGCGTTCGGCAGGATCTGGAGCTCTGCCAACGCCCCTGCAACCCCGAGGCCAGCGGGCAGCGCCTGCCTCGTCGCCAGCGTTCCTTTTCATTGGAAACCGAAGTCACCAAGGCCTCCCGCGCGCCTCCATGGCGTTCCACCCCACCCGCCCGGACCTCGGGGAGCCTGGCTTCTAATGCCGTCGCTGCACCTTCTTGCACTTACACACCTGAGTGAAAACTCCCTGCTGCGGGCTAGGGCAGAGCAGGGGCAGGATAACTCGCGCACCAATCTCTTCGCCAGCGTTTCCCAGGCCTGAGCTCCGGCCAGCGCAAGCGATGGAGGATGCGGCTTTCCCACCTAGCAGGCGGGCTCTGCGGGCTCGGACTTAGCTTCGCGCTCTCCCCGCGGACCCGACACTTCCAAGAGCAAGCCGACCGACGGGGACACAGTATGCCGGCACTATCGGAGGCACCTAGACCAGGGTGCCGCGGGCTCCATGTTTCTCACCCAAAGGACCCAGAGGTGGCGCCTCCTAGCCCGCTGAGTTTGGTGAATCCCTAGAGGAAAGGCCAGTCCGGCAGGACGTTGCTCCCCTCCCCCAGTGCGCTCGCTCTCGCAGCTAGAGACCTCCACCCAACTGCCGCTTTCTGGAATCTATAGCAGCCCGAGTCCCAGGTGGCTGTCCCCACCCCAACCCCAGCTGGGATCCTTCTCATGCAAAGCAAAGGGGCCAAGAGAGGGGGGCTGGCGAGAGGTTGCCGGAGACCCACAGGGCGACAGCTGGACTTGGCTGCTGGCCCTCTCCAAACCAGAGCCCCGCGCCATTCTTCGGTGGGCAGGAAGAGGTGGTTCTATCCGTTTGTGGGTGTAAGGGCTGTAGGACTTCGATGTGGGGGAGAGAAGACCTTCTTCCCCTCGCGGAGCGTTTAGCGTGCTACGGGAGTTGGAGCAAGAACAGAATGCTGGCTGTAGGGCTCAGGGCTCTGCTTGGCCCGGTGTCCAGATGGCATAGTAAACAAGCCTCAGAGCCAACCCTGGCGTCTACAAGGGGTTGGAGGAGCACACTGCAAGGCTTGCCCCTTGGCTCCTGCTTCTAGGGTTGAAGTCCAGATTTAAAGTCTCCACCAGGACGGCATACAGACTCAAGTTTTTATTCGACTTGTTTCCTTTGAGCTTTTATTTTAAAATATGATCAGTAGAGTGACACAGCAAGAAAACTGACTCAGGTTCTAAATTTGCCATCTCAGAGCTATTTCCTTTTCAGCCCTGCTTCCCTTAAGCAACAGCAATAACCTGTTCTCTCCACTTAAACACCATACTGTCCCGGTCACTCACAGTTCCAGTCTTTGGGTACAGAGCCCTTTCCTAACCTAGGTCCTTCCTTCAGAGTCATATAGACACAACCGCTTTTCACCGCCCAAGATGTGTGAATTCCGAGCCGGTGCTGGGAGGTTCAGTCTGGAGACAAAGCTATTACTCCGTGG
>PVKN010004901.1:0-32215 GCA_004027915.1 Capromys pilorides
TGTTATCACTATATCTAAAATATACTAATAAAATAAAAATTTAAAAGTCTCAAAAAAGACAGTTTGAGATATCTGATTCAGTGTATGAAGAAGTCACAAAAATATAGAGATCTAAAACTGCTCAGAAATATGATAGATACACGCTTTTAGAGATGATTGCTACTTTAGCCCAGAATGCATCTCTTAAAAATTCAACCAGTTTTGGGGGAAACTGGTTTTCTACCTTTTCATTTCTAGTTGTGGATAAAATCATCAAAAGAGTTGGACATTTACCATAGAAAACTTTTATAAAGATAAGCAAGTTCTAGACCAGGTGTTGTAGCTTATGTCTGTAATCCTGGCTGAGGCAGAAGGATCTCTGTTAGTTTAACGCCAACCTGGGCTACAGAGTGAGTTCAGGGCCAATATGAACTGCATAGCAAGATCCTATGTCAAAAACAACAACAAGGGGCTGGGAAAATAGCTCAGTAGAGTAAACACTTGCCTGGCAAGTGCAAGGTCCTAAGTTCAATCCCCAGTACCACAAAAAGAAAAAAAGATCAACAACTTCTTATAGGCTTACTTTTAATCTCTTTTATCTTTTTACTTTTCATTCTATTCCTTGGGGGCAGAGCCATCTTGGCTGCCTAAATGTAGGAATGCTAGCTAACATAGTGAGAGGAGAACTTGTTCAGCAGCAGCTAACCTTACTACTTTGCAGTGAGTTACCAGGTTCAGTAAATTCACCTCTAGAATTGAAGAAGTTTGTTGAAAAAAAAAACCAAAGGTGCTCCAAACAGCTTGCAGAATGCCAGACATCTTGCCCATATACCATAATAGTACCCCGAGAATTTCTGCAAAGTGTAAAAGTTTTCTTAACAGTAGCCAACACTAAAGCAGAAATATCCCAAGATTTTTATGCAGAACTGGATTACTTTCAAATGAAGTCAGTTGATACGATTATGACAAGTCTCCAAATATAATATGTAGAAACCTTATATCTTAATAATAATGAAATTATTAAACTAGTGGTTCAGTCTATTTATATTAGTATCTTGCTACAATTTGAGCCTTAAAAGAACGTAAAAAATTGTATCACCAAGGATTTCAAACTACCTTCTGAAACTATAGTAAATTTATTTGTGCAAGAAGTGATTGTCATTCGGCTGCAAAACTATTTTTCTGGAGAGCTAAGTGCACATCAATGTGTACAAGTTCACAATATTGAAAATGCCCATAGAACTGTTAGCCTAACCACTGAACTTCCTCAGCATCAGCCACCCTGGGCTTACAAACTGCCTTTCAACACAATAGAAAACATTGTTGTACATATTTCAAAGTTCTTACCAACTTTTCCAAATATGTAAAGAACAAAAAATGCAAAATAATATTGCAAAAAATATTAGATTTGTGCTGGAGAGATAGCTCAAGGGCATCAGCACCTGCCTGGCAAGCCCACGGTTCCAAATTCAATCCCTACTACTGCAAAAAAAAAAAAATAAGATTCATTGCAAGAGTACATGTCTAAAGACAGATTAAAGTTGGATCATAGGCCAAAGAATCATGCCTTATATGTTTAGCAGACAGTGAAGTTACTGAAAAAGTATTACTTCTATTTACAATATTGTTCTCATGCATTCTGGTTCACATATTGCAGTGTATAAGGATTTAATAGGTGATGGCAGTGTCTTCTCTCACATAATAGTTTTTAATAGGGAAGGAAATTTTCAGTTCAGAATTTCCACCTAAAGTGGAGGAAGAACCATCAAGTTCAGAATTAGTTCTGGAAGCTGTCAAAATTCTGGGAAAAGTGGTTAAGATTTTGATCCATAAAGGATGGTATGTTAAATGCCACATTTTAGATAAAAGATTGCCCTTGTTTTTGGCTAGATTAGTAAAGTTGCCAAATGTTTCAGGAAGGATGCTAAAAATTTACCAAAGCTGGAGTTAAATAAAATTGCATCTCATTCAACGAAGTCCATGACAGCTGCACTATCCAAAAATAACATTTGGGTTACAGCTGCTAATCTTGATGAACACTTAAATACAGGAAGCATAGAAATTATTTGTCAGATTGTTGATTCTGTGTATAATCATGTACTACAACAAGATGTAACACATAAAGAACTTTATTATGATATAAAAAGTACAAGCCTCATGCCTAATAAAGTGGTTTCTTTGATTGTTAATAAAATTTTTAAGTTGTCGACTAGAAACAAATACTATGTATGTTCCCCACTTAAAAATGAGTTGTGTTCAGCAAGAATGTTTATGAGTTAGATTCACTCACAAGTCTGACACAGTGAGTCTTGGGTAAAAGATGTACTCTGTGAACCCCATTTTTTCTTCACACAGGCTTTTCAGCTTTTTCTCAAATAAGTATTAGGCTGAGTGAGACAGCACTGATGCTCTCCCTGTTCCCATACACTGAGAAGTTTCTCCATCTCTTCTATCACTTTACCACATCTTTTGCAAATTATTGACCTTATTGTCACCAGATTTCACATGTTTCATGATCTTGTCCTTGTTCTTTAGAATTGTTCCAGTGATTGAACTGTGTAAGTTATTAGAATGAGTGATGTCTACCACTTGTTTACCTTGGCCCAATTTCCAATTATTTTCACTTTTGTTTCCATGGTGATTGCTTTGCACTTCCTAGCACATGACCACTGCTTCTCCTCCTGCCTCTGGACATCCAGGTCGTTGACTGAGCCCTGATTGTTGTGCACTATTACACTGAGCACACAGCAGCACAACTGTGATAATGCAGACATGTGAGCTACTTCTGCAATTTGTTTTCATTTATGAATATTCATTAATATGAGATCTGTTCCTGTCTGTGAATGTTCACAACTCAAGTGTTCAAAAGTCAAGGACTTACTGTAGTGGAAAAGATTTACATGCGAAATTCTCTGGTGATCTGTCAGTCAAATTGTTGAAACGGTACAACAGCATTTTTTAAATGACACCTGAGCTAGATAAAATAGAAACTTTAATTGAAGTTTAATTGAAGGAGATCTTCCAATTAAAATAATTGTGAAGCACCATGGGAAGCAATCAATCAATATTTATCCAAACATTGTCGCTGAATATTTAGGAGTCATTTCTATAAAAATGCCATCTCCTATACAACTCCAAGTGGAGGGCTTAGCTAGAACTGGACATAGCTTAAAAGCACTGAGAAGAGCATCAGACTCATCTACTACCAAAAAGAAGAGAAAGGCAAGATACAGCTCACTGGTCACATCTGTACATCTGTACACCTGAATGTAAAGCCATTAGAATTAAGTGCAAAAAGGCATTGGAGAAAGAAACTAATGGCTAGTGAGACTTGGTTGTCCTCCTGTGACTTCTTTCCTTGGACAAGTCTATAAATGTGTAAATTATAGTCAATTTTCTCTCACTTCGCCCAACAGAATTGAATATTCATGATTAATTCAGTATAGTCCTCTACCCTCCTAGGACTTCATCAGGTCAATGGCTCAGGGTAAATGTGAAAAGTATTTTTCATTAGTCCAACTGGCCTATCACTTCTTCAGAAATAGGAACAGAAGGAAATACCCTTTGCAGCAATCTGACTGAGCAGAATTATTGTCCTCATTTGGCAACTTAGAAGAAACATACTGTTTTATAATTTCCAGTGTTTTGGAGTTTCTTTGTTTCCCTGTTTTGTTTTTGCAGTACTGGGGATTGAATTCTAGGCCTGTGCACTGTGCTACATCTCCAGCCCTTATTGTATCTTTCATTTTGATACAGGATCTTGCTCAGACTGGGGACTGGAACTAAGGTTCCTCCTGATTCAGCCTCCCATATTGCTGGAAGTTAAGGCATGCCCTAGTCTGCCTGGCTTCTCAGTTCTTGTTTTGTTTTTAGACAGGGTTTCACCATGTAGTTCAGGTTGGCCTTTCAACTCACTATGTAGTCCAGGCTGGCTTCAAATGAACAGTGATCCTGCTGCCTCAGCCTCCCAAATGCTGAGATGTCAGGTTGCATCAGTAGGCCCAGTTTCCCTCAGCTCTTTATGATGGACATACATCATCATTGTACAATAGGGGTACAAAGGGGCCAGTTAGAAGATCTGTTAAATCAGCCTCTAGTAGACATTTAAATCCACAAAACTAAGGCTGTGAAGCAGTTCTGTTTTTACTTAACATTCATCAACAAACTTGAGACTGCAAACTCTAAATTTTATTATTCTTAATCATCTTCATTCTAGAAAACTTTGCCTAGAAATGGAACTAGCCTGATATAAGGCTGCTGTTTTATAACAAAGCCTCTTAGAGCCAGGCATGTTGGTATATGCTTGAAATCCTAGCACTCTGGAGGCTGAAGCAGGAGGATCACAAGTTCCAACCCAGTCTGGGAAATTTAGAGACTTAATGAAGTCCTGTCTTAAAACAGAAAATAGGGACATAGCTCAGTGAGAAGGTCCTGGGCTCTCCAAGGCCACAAAGAAATAAAACCCCTTGGTATGATTGAGCCTCTTGTACTGACAGAGTACATTCAAACTCAGGATGAAACCTGTGGCTTAAAAACTAACCAAAGTTTGGACTGGGGGTGTAGCTGAGTGGTGGGGCACTTGCCTAGCATACGTGCTCTTGGTGCCATCTCCAACAATACAAACAAACAAACAACAAAAAAAACTTAAGTAAAATTCTATATATCCAACCTGCTAGAGCATAAGCTAGGAACATGTTTTTCTTAGCATATTTCCTAACTTACTTAAATAAGTCTCAGAGCTAAGAAGTACTACATTAAGTCCCAAATATGGAGATTGTTATGGCCCAAAGCACTAAAAGAATCTCCTAATCCTTTGTTTCTTAGACCAGATGAAGGTTCTTTCCAGCTCTAAAAGGTCCTTTCCACTGTGGGTACTCAAACTTGCAATAGTATTTTTGCTAGGAAGTCTTCATTTATAAATGATTCCTTGGACTCAGATATGTGTGACTAAACTGTAGAACATTACCACAACTCAGTGCTTATTCACTGGCCAACATATCACAGTTCTTATTCATGCTTACCTGTTGTTTTTGTTTTCATTTTACTTACATCCTTTATCAATACTTTCACTGTCCCTTTATAGCCCAGAAGAAGTTGGAGGAAGGTATTTAATTCAAAACAACTACCCTTGCCACTCTAAAAGGGAGCAAAAAAATCTGACATAGGTAGTTTAGCTAGGACATATGGTTTACAGTGAAAGGGATAGCAAGTCCCTGTCCATCCTCAGAATGAAGGTGGGGGTTGGAGAAACAATAGTGCATGAGTTTAGGGAAGCTAGACAACTTGGAAGCTACTCGTGAGTCCAGAATCCACCAGCAGACTTTAATTTTCTGCTTTGAGGTACCAAAATCTCCCAACACACAAGTTGCATGCATACATATTAAAGGCCCATATGGTAACAAATTCCAAAGCCATAAAAATGGTTATTTTTAATCTTTTGAACTGCTATTCCCCTCCAGCAGCATAGGTAATCAAAATGGATTGTTTCCATTTCTTCCAGACTTCTACCTTTCATTTTGTTTTGAACAAAACACATTCCCAAACTGGTCTGTGAATTAGTGTATAGGTTTTGTGGCATCAGTAAAGGGTACAAACACAGGAGAGTCATGTATTTAACAACTGTCTTTTCCTCCAGCTGTTTTTAACATTGTAAAATAGAAAATGATATTTGACTGAGGAGATGAGAAAAGATAAAGCTTTACCCTTTGGAGCTTCTCTGGAAAATATATTCAGGATCAGAGAGTGATTTTTCAAAGTCCTTCACAGTTTGGGACATTATTCATCATTTTTATAAATTTAAGTCATGGGGAAAGAATGGGGTTGTAAAAGAAACTAAAATGTGTTTCAAACATGTAACACCCTCCACAAGGATGTACTCCTTTTGTACTTCAAGCATGTACCAGTAAAAATACAAATGTAATAAAAAATCCCAAGTCAGCCCATATTTTCTTTTTCTGAAAATGTCTGTATGTTCAGACAAACAACCACAGATTGCTTCTTGGTTCTGAAAACATGTTAATCATAAATAAGAGTGCTATAAAAGTTTCAAGGAATGGATGTGTGGTGCACACCTGTAATCTCAGTACTTGAGAAGCTGAGGCAGAAAGTGCAAGGCCAGTCTGAACTACACCATAAGTTCAAAGCTAGCCTGAACTACACAGTGAAACCCTGTCACAGAAACAAATGTTTCAAGGTAAATTGTAAAAGTAGAATTAATTGAAATATTTGTACAGTTTGCAATTCTTAAAGACAAATAAAAAGGAAATTTTGTAAATCACCTGCCTAAGCAGAGTGCAGCAGCTGGGTTTTCATTCCCAGAGGGCCTCACTGAGATGGCAATTAAGAGTGGGTGAGGTGGCACACATCAGTAATTCCAGCACTTGAGATGCTCAAAGCAGGAAAATCACTACAAGTCCGATCTACATAGTGAAACCCTGGAGACTCGTATACCCTGTACTAAATATGTTAAAAAAAACTTTGAAGCAAAAGAAACAACCTCAGATACTCTTGGGGCTGGATGATATGGGAATGAAATATATAAACATATTTATGCTTATATATATGTAAATATTGCTTAATATGTTCATTTGTTTTTGTTTCAAGTATATCACTAATATATAAGTAAATAGACTTTGAAGATAATTTACTAGGTTGGAATTAAAAACCATATGGAAATTGTCCTTATTAAAATTGAACCACAGGAGAAATCACTGTAGCAATTGTTTTCTCTTTAATTCCAGGCAGCAAAACCTGATGCTCAAGTGCAAGATGTGCAAGACACTGATACTCCTGTTATAAACCGAAAAGAAAATAAATCAGAAGTGAGTCACACTTCAAATGAAAAAGAAGGCACATCTGAAGATCTGGGCAAGAAACACAAAAAACAGAGGGCAAAGACACCAACTGTGCTCAAGTCATCAATGAGCAAAATCACCCTGAATAATCTACCTGGAAGTGATTTCTGTTATCCCAGATCCAGTATCCTTAGAAGCATCGAAACACTCTCAAGCTCTCAAACAGAATCTTATGCGTCCACTTCAAAATCTGTAATTGGCACAGACTCCTCGGAAGAGGAGAGGACATCATCTAGCGTAAGTGAGAAATGTAACTATTTCTGATAAGATTTCTGAGGTAGATTTCCTCAGATGTATCCCCAGCAATGTACCTTGAGTAGGAAGAAAATGACGGTAAACTGGATTCAGTCCATTTTTCCCAATTCTGATGATATTTGCTTACAGTAAATGTGAAATGATTAACAGATGGAGCTGTTAATGGAGGGGAAAAAACAGATCACAGAAAGAGTCCCAAGTTAGATGCTAGCACAAGAAAAACAGAAAGTAAAAACCAGTTAGGAGAGATACAAGCAAATTATTTTATATGATAGATTTCACCCTCATTCACTGGCTGAACGAGTAAATATTACGTAAGTTTGGCAAATAGAAATTCCATGCCAGTGGGCTAGGACAAAGGATGCGCTGGAAAAATCAAAAGACACATGCAAATTCAGCCTATTTAGATCAGAATTTTAGTTCCACCACTTACTGTGTGACCTTTGACCAATTCACCTAACCAGTTTTTTTCTTTAAAAATTGCTGAAAATGCACATTTTCCCTGCCAATTTGCTGAAATGCAGCAAGTTTGCTAAACTAAGTTCAATATCCTCCCTACTGTCAGTCTAAGAGCCTCAGAATCACTGTGACAGGCAGCCCCTATGCCTCGTTCTATTTCTCTTTGGTGGCTTTCAGGCCCCATGGACTCCTTGAATTGACCCTGCACAAAAAGTTGTTTCATATCATGTATTTGGAGACTACATATAATTGAGGATTTTCTAGTGAGACAGTTTCTGAGAGTATCCATTTGCAATGGCACCATGTTAACCAAGTCAGAAGCTACGGTGAACTAGAGAAAACATCACAGAAATGTAACTGTGGTCACTTTAGGTGCTCACTAGGCCACTCTGCTCTGATGACTGAGAAGCCCTTTGAGATTTTCATGACCAAACTGTGCCTGCTCAGAAATGCTGGCTAGGTGGATGACTTAAGAGTGTTTCCCCACTTTTAAGTGTAGAGCAAGAAATGGGACATTTTAGGGGCTGTTGAGATGTGTCAGCGGTCTGAAGCGCCTGCATCGGAAAGTTTGGGCCACGGAGGCTTGATTCCAGGCACCACATGCTGTGCCAGCCCCACCCCCAGGGCAGGCTGAGCTGGCCATAATAGACAAATAAATGAGGTTTAAGAAAATAAATTTAAAAAAAAAAATATAAAAGAAATGGGATATTTTACTTGATTAATTCAAACCCTACTTTATATAAAACTCAACTTGTACTTTTCCAGATGGAAACGACGAAATCTGTCACAGAACCAGAAAAATTCTTCTGGCCACAAGTTGTGCATCTCCCTTCAGACACCGAAGAGGACTTGTATTTATATCTTAGGTACAGTTAAAGCTTTGGCTAAGAAAAAAGAAATCTGAGGAGAAATTATGCCAATGGGAAAAATTAGGTCCTTGTTAATCTATGAGGAGACCAGTACTTAGGTTTCAATCTTCTCTTGATCCTTTCATGGTTCCCAACTGTGGTTATTTCCCTGACTTTCCCTTCCCACCTTCTCTCCCATTCCTACCTATCTGGCCTCTATTTCCTTCTCCTGAGACCTGCTTTTTAGTACAGAATTCAGCACACTTGAGTTAAGTCTTTAATGTGTTAGGTTCTTGAAGCTGGGTCAACAATTTGCACTGCACTAAGTCCCTGCACTAAGGGATCCTACATAGTTCCCCTCAGTACCACCGAAGAATTCCAAGAGTAGAAGAGATGGTATAAGCCAGAGTAGTAAGAGAACTCCTCAGAAGCAGTGGAATTCATCTGCACCCTTAAGGGTGCATAGATTTTTCAAACTCAGGGCCTTGTACCTACCAGGCAGGCACTTAAGCCACTGAGCTATCTTCCTGGCCCAGAGAGACTTACTTAAGAAGATCATCTAGGGGCAGGTGAAATAGTTCAGCAGAATAAACACTTGCTTTGGCAAGTGCAGGGACCAGGGTTTGGTCCCTGGTCCTACATGCCACACAAGTCCCAACCCCAGAGTGTGCTGAGCCAGCGACCAAGTCTGGCTGTGGTGGTGCACACCTGTAAACCCAGCACTGGAGTGGCTGAAAACAGGAGGATCACTAGGAGTCCAAGCTGTATAGTGAGTCCTCGTACCAAATACATAAATGAAAAAAAAAGACTATCTAAGCTGGGGGAGACTATAGGAGCAAAGGGGAAGAGAAGATCAGAGCAGCTGTAGACTTGACATGTAGTTAGCATTTCTTCAAAGGCCAAAATATGTCTAAAATTTTCCTTAACCTTTATAAGAATTCACAAATGGAGGAGGGAATAGCACTTCGTATAAATATACTTGGTTGAGTATAAATCTCAAGTCTCCTAAACTTGAACCCACGGTCAGTGTTTTTTCTACTTCATTGCTTAACTAAGGCATGCTTGCTTCCTATATCCTTTAGTAATATTGTACCTACGAGAAGCTGAGTATAAGGAGAGAATTTGACTTGTTCATACCTACATTCTTTCTGACTTGACACTGCAAAGTTTTCTCCTGATCCTGTTTTAGCAGACTTATTCTTGGCCCATTATGGGCCCCATCTCTCCTCATCCTGGTTTGTGCAGGAAATTATCAACATAGGAATCACTTTCAGTTGATTTGAGAACTCACACACATAACTATTTCAGATGTGCTTCTATATGAATGATGACCTTCATTTTGTTCTTAACCAGTATTCTTTCATGTATTAAATATACAGAAAATAAACTGTTTTCCTTTTATTTTTAACAGTGAAATGGATTGTCGTTCTGACCCGAGTGCCCAATTAAGTGAAGGTTAGATTAATCTTTTTTTCTTAATTTAAACAAGCTATTATTTAAGAGAGACTTTGTTATTGCATTGATGAATTTTCCTGTTGTCAGATCTGAAGTTAATACTGAGTTTTCCAGTAGGATGACCAACTTTGGGGAGTACTAGATCAGTTAATTGGTTAACATGAACCAGCTAGTTTGCTTTTTCTGAGTCACTGCTAAGTTTCAATCAATTTGGGTGATTGACTTCGTATTTATTTACTGTGCTTTTGTGGAAACTAATCAGCAAGTAAAAGTTTATCATTATCAATATTTTCTATGAGGACCAGAACCCATACTACTGAGATGTAAACATCTTAAGAGTACATGCTTCCTTGGTATAAATACCACATCCCTTCTAAATTATATAAAAAAGCTTTTAAAGCTAAATATTAAATCAAAATATATTTGCTTACATTGAAATCCAGCTAGTGTGAGCCACTTCATCATTTTTTGTCTCTGTTACAACTGAATCATTAAAATATTTATGAGTTGAATGTTTGGGTCACTGTTCTTTAAAACCTCAGCATCTATGTGATTCTAACGAGGATAGCCCTGGATTAGATGTAGAAGTGTTGCATTTATTGTAACTGTGGAGTTGAATCTCAATCCATAGAGCAATGATTGACCTTGACTATTTCAAACCTTCTTTTCACTTAAGGATTCATTCAAGATAGGTGTCTTCTAAACCCAAAGGTAGAAAATACATTACAAAGAGGAACCATTAGCTAGGCAAGGTGTAAGCACCTGTGGGAATCTGAGACAGGAGGATCAAGCCCAGCCTTGGCAGCTAACAATTTAGTGACATCTCAAAAAAGTTTCTTGAAAGGCTGGGAATGTAGCTCAGTACAAAACTCCTGGGTTCAATCTCCAGTAACAGGCACACACACACATACATGTATGCATACACACACAATGCGCATAGACTCAAGGGCAATTACACAGCCCAAAAGAAAACATTTTGTACAACTTCCTCAGTTTGGATATGAAGAAGATAGGGTTGAGTAAGTCCTCTAAGGGTGAGGAAGTGTTGTCCAGGTCATCTAATAGTTAGTCAGTGTATAAATCTCAAGTCTCCTAAACTTGAACCCATAGTCAGTGTTTTCTCCTACTTCATTGCTTAACGCGTGCTTGGTCCTATATCCTCTGGTAATATTGTACCTCTACAACCCATTCATTCATTCAGCAAATATTTTCTTGAGTACATTCTTTGTGCTGATCACCATTCTAAGTGCTATGAATATAGCTGTGCATTCTACCTTGAAATCGGGGTGAGAAGGCTACATACACACAAAAATCCTAGATACTAGTAAGAATTCCTGTCTCACATAGGGAGCTCTCACAAAAGCTTACAAAGAGCACTTGAGTATCTGGACATCACTCCCTCTCTGCATCACATTTCTGACCACTTCTGTTGATGGTCCCTCTTAATCACTCCACTCAAGCCACACTGACCAAGCCCTCTCCTTTCATGGGGCCTTGGCACTTGCTAGACTGCCTGCAAGATTCTTCTCCCAGATATTTGCACAGCTCACTCCTCGCCTCCATCAGATCTATACTCCAATGTTATCTAAGTGAAAGCCTTCCCTGAGCACCCTCTTTAAAACTGAAACCTTCAAACCTCACTGCCACACCAGATTCTCATTCTCTTCCCCTACTTGTATTTTCTCTCTAGCACTTACACCTTCTGATATATACTATACTTTCGTTAATAATTCACCTATCTTCCTTCCCTGGAATATCAGCCCCTTGAAAGCAAGGATTTTTTTGTCTGTTCACTGTATCCTCACATGCCTAGAAAAGAGACACATAATATGTACTCAATAAATAATTACAGAATTCATGAAAGAATATTAAAGAAAATGAATGAACATGGTAGAGAGTGGCAGGCTAGATTAGTTTGGTTCAAGTCCAGAAACATTTGATCTTAATGACAAGGATTCAGACATAAAGATCCGAAAAAAGGCTTTTAGGCACAGGATACAAGAAAGACAAATATTCTATTTTTAAACTATGACTGACAGTTGGAAAGGCTTTTGGAAATCACCCACAACCTAATCTCTCATTTTCTACATGAACAAAGAGGCCAAAATTTGAGTGAATGCAAGGATGCTAGCTAACTGTATAGTCCACTCCACTCAGAATTCTGGTCTATATTCTTTGCTGGCCTATATTCTTTCCGCCACATCACTTTGTCTTTCCCAGTGTCTGAGGCAAGACCTGTGCCCAGTATTCTAGGGATCTCACTTCTTTCAACCTTTTCTATATGCCTAATTGCTATGATTCTTGATGGAAATATCAAGATTATTTTTGTTCCAATAATTTATCTCATAAATAAGTCTATCCTAATATTGTGTTTTTATGACAGATAGTCTTACAGACCTAGATGAAACCCCACGTAATGTTCAGGTAAGTAGTTTTCACTGGCTCCTCATTGCAGTGCTGTGGAACACTGACAGAAATAGTCTGGATGTCAAGAGAAAATAGGGGCTACCTATGTGATGTGGTATGCTAGGTTGTCCTCAGGAACTACTCCTTTGTTTACTATTGCCATACACCAGTCTCTCTCCCCTGGAGCTGGCTCCAAATGCCTAAAAATACTTTCGTCAACATAATCCCTTTTGGGTTGGGTCCTTAACATTGTCTAAGCACATAGAGTAGCCTCTTAGTACAGCTCCAATCATTTGCACTATTCTCATAGCCTCTGGAGAAAACAAAAAAGAGTGAGGCACTTGGCACTCCTAGAGACACCAATGAGAAGCCTGATGGGGCCAGATAGGGACAGATGCTTCTGACAAGAAGGAGCCCTGCTTGAATTCCAACCATTTTCCAGTGACCTGAAGACTGACTCTTTATAAGCGGCTTTTATAGTTAGGCCAGTTCCTCAGTGCAACCCAGAAAAGCCCTCATTCCTTGTCCCCTAAGAAATCTTCCATGAGGGCTGAAGGTATCTATCCCCCTCTGTTTTGTATCACCTTTAAGTGGTCTTGGATGACATTAAATCCCAGGCTATATTGTACCTTTTAGAACCATGGTGTTTCTGCATTCCAAGAAGTAAAACTCCACAGAGGAAACCTAGGGCCTGAGCCAGTCTCCATGCCTTACCACCACCTCCTGTTCCTCCACACCTATTCTGTTACTTTCTGATTCCAGATCCCACAATTGCTGAGAATTCTTTAAAAGGAAATTAGGCTGGACTGGGGATGTAGCTCAGTGGAAGAATGCTTGCCTAGCATGCATGAGCCCTGGGTTGGATCCCCTGCACCACAAACACTTAAAGGAAGTTGGGCTTATAAAAAATATGCCTTCACCTCTACTCCCTTTCAGACCTTGATGCTCCCATCATTTCCTTCTCTTACAGAAGATCTATAACGTTTTGTTTAAATTCCCAGTGGGGAGGGGCAGGAATGATTGAAATTTTTTCAACCAGGGACACTTGAGACCTTGATATAATCCTACTGAGGTAGCCCCAGTCTGCATCCAAGTCTGGGGCCAATCCTGGGTTTCATAATTGGTGAGAATGGTAAGAGGGAAAGCTGAGCCTAGGAATAACCAAAGCCCAGGGGAATGAATGAGACTACAGTGCAAAGCAATTAGTGGGCATGATGCTACAGTAGTGCTCTGCCCCTTGAAGGTTTCTATCCAACAAAGGGCAAAGGTCTCCAATAACATTTGTTTTCCTTTTGTCTTGACAGTTCGTAACCTTATTCCAACGTGAAAGTCTCTTTGATATTCTGAATTCTTTCAAGGGCCACATTACAGGTACGAATACATATCATTATGTGATATAACTGAGTTACAGCATTTTGAATACAGATATTTTAGCTTATTCACACCCTGGAGTGAGTGGCTCCTATCTTTCAGTGCCTCTGCCAGCCACCAATGTGTTGTTGATATATTACTTACTGTGAGCATAAATTGTGATTTTCAGGTCATTATGTAGTTCTCTAACTTGAACCTCACAGTGTAGACAGACAGGTAATAGAAGAACATTTATTAGGCATCTGCTGTGTACCAGACATTCTGTAGTGCTTTCCTCCCACATCCCCACTGTCTCCATTTTACTGATGAAGAAACAGTCTCAGAAGCAAAATGGCTTACTATTATGTGTTCCCACTGAAAGTCATGTCCCATTTTACAGAAGAGGAAAATGATCTGCCTACAGATTCACTTTCAGAAAATGACAACAAGTCTCAAATTACATAAGGTAAGTGGCTTTTATCCCATACAGCTTCCTGCCAGTCTAGGGACATATCCAACTGCTACCACATCACAGAGTTGGGCAGCAACCAAAAGGTCAATCAATTGAAAAGTTCTCCCAACTGGCTGAGAAATGATGTTTTCTCATTGCACGCTGCTTTTGTTTTGTTTTTGAGATAGTCTGTATTCAGGCTGGCCTTGAACTCACTATGTTGTCATGGCTGGCCTCTAACTCATGGCAATCCTTCTGCCTCAGGTTGCCAAGTGCTGAAATTATAGGCGTGAGCCTCCAGACCCAAACTGCACTGCTGTTTTTACCTGGACAGTCTGAAAAAGGGGCCCACATCACACATTTGAAAGTTATTTTTTCACGTGGAATAAACTCAGTAGGCTTTTTTGTTAGCTAACTGGTAGGATGAGAGAGGTAGGCTCTACAGAATTGGTTCCAGAAGCACTAGGGAGTACAGTGCTGGGCCTGGTACTGACTGGGTCACTTTCTACCCACGTGGCATCTGACCTTTCTGACTGCTTCTGCTTCATGCATTGTGGATGTGAATGGAGCAAATAACGGAAAAGCACTTGAAACTAAGTTACTTGGTTGGGGCCAGGGAAATAGCTCTATGGCGCAAATAGCTCTGTGGCACAAGTGCCCGCCTGGCAAGTGCAAGGTAGTGAGTTTGAACCCTGGTCCCGCAATCAATCAATCAATCAATCTAAGTTACTTTGTAAATGCTGCTGAATCCTAATTCTTTGATCTAGACAACAGTCTCAACCAGAAAGTCTAACAAATGTCTATGTCTCTTTCAGATGGTTCACTCTAAACCCGGTACTTTCAGACAAGGTTCGAAAGTAATAAAGAAGGCATCAAAAAAAAGTATCATTGGCTCTGTAAAGGGTGTTTTTAAGATTTAATGCCAACATTTCCAAACCTTCTTTAACCCCCTCCCACTCTAACAATTGAAAGTGCTTAACCTGAAATAACGTTGACCAGCCTCTAAAACGGGTTTTGAAGTGTGACATCATGTCTGTCCTACACATTCTTATAAATATTAAAGGAGAGCTTAATTGATGCTTTGGCAAAGCATGCTAGCGTAAGAGGAGGAGTAGGACCTGACATAGACTCCATCTCCCAAGTACGATGGTTTTTAAGCTCTGCTCTCGAGGATCCTGCATCCTTGCTGGGAAGGTAGCCTGACATGCAAGTATGACAGCATTAGGCAGTGTGTCCTGAAATACTTCAGAGACTTAAGCTGATTCCAGAAAGAGGCACTGTTATAAGACCAACGTTTCCTGGAAGAACTAGCATTGAGCCAAATCTCAAAGCACAGGTCAGTTTAGGTAAAAATGGAAAAATGTCAAAAAAGGCTCACAGGTACATTAGATTACACCACACCTGAACATCCCAGTTCAGTGCTATCCAACAGAATGTTCTTGATGGTGACACTGGTCCACATATGCACAGTGCAGTCCAACAGTCACAAGCCACATTTGTGTGTTGAGTCACTTGTGCAATTAATCAACAGATATTCCCATTTTATGTCACTCTTAATAGCTGCATATACCTAGTATTTCTCATTTTACAGTGACGATCTAGCCAATACATAGCTTCATGGGTACAAGCTAATCCAAGTGAGGTGAGGGGCTCCCTGAAAATTCATTTCCAAAGTCTATCCCCAAACATCTAAGTCAGCACACAGATGTGACTCTTCAGAGTGGCTTTGAAGCCTCCAAGCCTCCTTTTGGCCCATTTACAACACACACACCAACCATGTGAGCATGTGTTCTTTGGTGATTTTTTTTTCTTCATTTCTTTTTTTGTCTTTTTGAGACAGGGTTTCCCTATATAGCTCAGGATGGCTTAGAATTCACTTTGTAGCCCAGGCTGGCCTTGAACTCACAGTGATCCTGCTGCCTTAAACTTTCAAGTGGTAAAATTCCAAGTATGTGCCACCACAAGCTCACATTTTTACTTTTTTTTTTCACTACCAGGAATTGAACTCAGGACATTGTGCTTGCCAGGCAGATACTGTGCCACTGAGTCAGCTCCCAGTTCCTAAGCTTACATTTTTAAGCCATGTCTGTTTTCCAAAAATTGAATAACAGGCCCCATTTAGAATACCCAACTCAAGCAAATCACAAAGACCAAATCAGAATGTGTGCTCACCAGGGGCCTCAGACATTGCTTAGCTAGGCATAGCTTCCCTAGGTAGAATCACTCTGGTGCCGCAAGCATTCTGGCCTTCCTCCAGGAACTCTAGAAAGAGGATTATCCCTGTACCCGTTATTCTCAGAGCCTGATTTAACCAAGAATCCAAGTCAGAAGAAGGTCCCTGCCTTATCAAAAATGCCTCTGAGAAATACTTCTGGGAGTACATTTTCTTTATGCTGTACCTGCATTCTATAAGTGTGAGATGAACTGAACTTTAGTAAATAAAATGGCAGGCAGACCTGTCACCTAAATATCACCTACACCCAAAAATGACAGTATTCATCTGTTCACACACTACTACCCGTCTTCACATACTGAATTTCATTACATGCAGCAGCATAACTCAGTCATTTTTAAAGGCCCACAATAATGACAACCACTGATCTTACATATGGCCTTAATTCATTTTCATTAGTAACATTCATCTAGTATAAACCCTCAAAGTACAAAAGATACAGTGGAAAGTAAGCCTTCCCATTGGCCTTCCCTCAGCCAGATGCTACTCTTTCCTCCAAAGTATGGCTAATGGAAGAGTCGTGGATCCCATCAGAAAACAGGCACAGAGGAGAAAATGGGGTGAAATAGACAAACCACATAAGTGTGTTCTCTGATAGCCACCATACCCTGGTGGCACTCGTTTCTAAATCCACAATTATAGCTTTGAATAAAGTCAGCCAGCCCTCCTTCCAAAAATGCTTTCTGTATAATAAATATTTAAAGCAGAGCAACTGAACAAAGAGGAAAGGTGTCACCATAGCTATTGGAAACCTGTCAGCCAAAATACATTACAAAGGCAAGATCCAGGAGCTGGGGATGCAGCTCACTGAGAGAGCATTTGATTCCCAGACCCACAAAACAGCATCTGCAGCCCATGGAATCATTTAAATGCAAAGGACTAGACTAATGTATTATAAATAATAAGTGTAGCTGGCCTGCAAAGAAAGCAAATACAAATTAGATTAACCTGTAGGTATCAAACTATACCTTTCAGAGGAAAAAAAATGAATAAAATTATATAATCCAAGGCTCCCTAGAATGTTGGAAAAAATTACACTTGAGCTCTACAGTGCTGATAGTTCTATAATATTAATTTCTGAAAAGTAATAAAACAGTAAGACAAGCTATGGATCTGTGCTTTAGGACCTAGTCACTCCATTTTAGGGAATATGGCCCACAGAAACCTTAAAAGAAATGTAAAAAAATTTAAAGGACTACGTAAAAACCTCCTTAGAAATAACTATTATAATGAAAAACTAGAATAATCTAAGTAGGAGACTGACTAGTGTTGCCCATTAGGAAAGAATGCTATATAGCCATGGGCACAGTGACAATATGAACACACAGAAATGTACATATATATGGAAACACTATACAGTCAGGTGTGCACTCATTACACAGTAAACTTTATCATGTATCAGGTAGTATGCTAATAAAAATCTGAACAACTTAGGATTCAAGTATGAAGGGTTTTGTTGCTGTTGCTGTTGCTGCTAGCTGCTTGTTAACAATTACTTTCCTCTTAACTATCATAATCATCACCAGCATTGCTCAAGCAAAGTATAACCCAAATTTGAAGTGAAATGGTTATCAAATGTTTCAGTTGCTCATGAGGTACAGAAGCAAGTATTATCATAACACTTCTTGAAGCAGGTTCTTTAAAGAGGGTAGGGGTTGAGGAGATAAGTGCCTGCCTGGCAAGTACAAGGTTCCAAGCTCAATCCCTGGTACCGCATATGCCTTGCCAGCCCCAAAACCAGGCGTGGTGGCACATGCCTATAATCCCTCTGCTGGGGAGGCTCAGACAGCTGACAAAGAGAATACCCAAGTCTTTTCTGATATTATGCAGAACATACTTGCTTGAGATTAAACTATACAACAGCTCTACATCTGCATAGCAAATGCCTTATAGTAACACATGTTTCACAAGGTTTTGGCCCTTTATAAAATGTGATATGATTTCCATATTTTTAATGATTCATCGAGGGATCAGTGTATCTCACATGACATGCTACTACTAGTCCTGCTTAATTTATTGATGCCGAATGTTTATCTCAAATGTAACTGATTATTTCCTATTGAAAGAAATACAACATGTTTTTATCATCTAATTTACAGTGCAGTTTCTAGTAACACTTGCAAAAGTCAGGAGTCAAGTCACTTATTTAGGAAAGGAAATATAGGTTAAATCCTTCACAGTGCAAATAATCACACCCAAAATTATGTCTTCTAAGTTTACATTTTCAGATAAAATAAGAGACACCAGGAAGCACTTGGATTTATTCTTTGGTCCTAACAGCACAGTGCAGCTTTTTACACTTCAATAAAACATCATTTAGATGATGATCAGGTTATTGCTTTCTAAGAGCTTCAAAACATGTTTACAGAAGGGATGGTCTGTACCAGATAAGGATGATTGTTATTTTAAGAGTCAAAAGTCCATAAACCGCCAAGACAGGTACTTACTAGTGTCCCTATAGGTTAGAGGAAGCAAACAGAGACAGACTCAGGCATTAATTAGGTCGCAACAATAAAACAGGTATGCTAAGAAATCAAAAAGCAGTCTTTATATTTCATTTCATGTGGCTATTGACTGTGAGGTCACTGGAAATTGTCTACCAGTAAACTCAACCTATGCTCTGTGAAGTGAACCTATGAAAGGAACAAGGCAGCATTCAGTTTGCAAAGGTTAAGGAAAGCCAAAGGCTAGTGGGTTGTCTCAGACTGGGCCTAGTATAGATTGTATCAATGCCTCTAAGATCTCTCACTACAGAGTATAATTGCTGACCATAGCAGTTAAACCCTGCAATCCAATCCTGCTGAACTTCAGCTGAAATATAAGGCTAAAACCCATAATACATCACTGCATCTTCAAGTCTAGACTTCCTATGGCCACCTCTCAGGGTAGCAGTCACTAAGGTAGATCATTTCTGCAAGACACAGTTGCCCTTAACAGGCAACTTTGGGCCAGGGAAGATTTCAAACCTCATGAAGAAGGCATAGTAAACCTGCCATTTGCTTCCCAAATATAGAAAGTAAACAGGTTTCATGCATTAGAACAAGTGAGTTTATTTTAGCATAGAAAATATTGGCATTCACAGTTCCTTCAGCTTCCCTGCCCCGTCCCACAGAGCAATGCAACAGGTTCAGATGGATGCTACACATGTGGGAATTGCAGCTGAAGAATCTGAGGTTAAGAGCTTGGAACTCTCAGGAAATGAGCCAGTGCTTTCATCCTGGAACATGAACAGCTGAAAAGTAGTTGCACATGTCTCCTGGCCCTACTTGTTTGTCTTTTGACTCTGCAGCAACAGGGCAGTATTAGGAAACAGACGAGCCTTGAAATTGAAGATATTTACAAAGAACATGAGGGGGCGCTCAGGGCCCAGCATCTGCTGCCTCTCCCAACAGACACATCTGCTTTGCTGAACCTGACTTAGAACTAGATTGCACAATAAAAGACTTCCTACTCACCCTTTCTGCCTTGAAGGTACAAACAACTCAAATGTCCATTTATGAACAAAATGCACTACAATACCTCAGTCCACAAATGCTTCTACTCACAATTTGCTTCACAAACAAACATGTCCAGCACAATTTGCCTTCCATTCACAAAGTCTGCATTGGGTGACAAGCGTAATCACAGCCATCTTCCCTACACAGATACAAATGCAGCCATCTTCCTCAAACTCACACAACAAATTAAGTTCAGGGCCGGGAGACAGCTCAGCAGTCTAAAGTGCCTGCTTAGGCAATCACGCAAGGTCTCTAATTCGATCTCGGGCACCACATGTCACGCCAACCCTGCCCCCAGGATGGGCTGAGCCAGCCACACAAAAAAAATTGACTTCATCAACCAAAGCACCACTGTCTAGCTGTACAACCAGGATGTTGCACACTCATGAAAAGGGATAAAGTCCTGCCACATGCTACAACATAGCTGAACCCTGAAAACATTCAACTAACTGAAAGAAGGCACAAGAGGCCATTATTGTAGGATTTCACTTACTCAGAATAGGTAACTCCACAGAAAGAGAAGATTGAGGACCGAATGGGAAGTTACTACTTAATGGGCATACAGTGGCAATAATGTAAATGTTTTGGAACTATAGATAGAGGGAGTGACTTTACAACACTGTTAATGTAACAAATGCCACTGAACTACTTAAACAGTTACTTTTATGTTAGATGAATTTCACATCGATAAAAATAAATAAATGAAAAGGAAAAATGCAAATATAACAATTAGAGACAACAAAAACCAAAAGATAAAAAAAAATTAAACTGTTGGAACTGGCTATTCTTAAGATCTCATCACATCCACGTGAAACAGTTTAAACCTAGTGAGCCGTACTTCCCTGTAGTTCATCCTGCCAACTAGAAAGGTCATACAATATTCAATTCTAAACATACAACATGAAGGCTAGAACTCTAGAATTATCTGGCACTTTCTCCCTCCTGGAAATGTCATCTAAAATTGGGGTCTATAGGTTCAAGGGCCTTGTTTACAAACCAAAATTTAGGACACATAAAGATCTGGGTATATTTCTAGCAACTATCACTCATACTAAAATATTCAGGATATCTGGCTATTGAAACTATAGCCCTCTCAATGAATCTAATCTTCTTTTACAAGAAAGTAAAAGAATTCAACCCAGGAGATTTTACATACAGAAATGTTAACAGCAGCATTGAATTTCCTTACACATTTAAACCAACACTGCTTAGGCAAGAGTTAGCAGCTAGAGGAGACTTCAGTGACGCCTGCGGTCACAGGAATTAGAAGACTCCTGCTCCCAGGAGCGATAGACATTTTTATGCCTATAGGATTTATCTCGGCTCCTACTTCTATGACTCCACCGCTCAGAATGCCCAAAGCTCCTACTTCTACGACTCCGCCCTTCAGAATGCCCAAAGCTCCTACTTCTATTTCTATGACTCCGCCCCTCAGAATGCCCAAAGCTCCTACTTCTACGACTCCGCCCTTCAGAATGCCCAAAGCTCCTACTTCTACTTCTATGACTCCGCCTTTCAGAATGCCAAAAGCTCCTACTTCTACGACTCTGCCCTTCAGAATGCCCATAGCTCCTACTTCTACTTCCATGACTCTGCCCTTCAGAATGCCCAAAGCTCCTACTTCTACGACTCCGCACTTCAGAATGCCCAAAGCTCCTACTTCTACTTCTATGACTCCACCTTTCAGAATGCCCAAAGCTCCTACTTCTACGACTCCGCCCTTCAGAATGCTCAAAGCTCCTACTTCTACTTCTACGACTCTGCCCTTCAGAATGCCCAAAGCTCCTACTTCTACTTCTACGACTCTGCCCTTCAGAATGTCCCCTGCGCCGGCTGGTATATGTGTCTGAGCTTCGCCCTCTGTCTCGATCCCTGTGCTTGTCTTCTCTCACTTCCTTCCTGCTTGAGGACTTGTGCTCATGCTTGAGTTTCTCCTTCTTTGGCTCCTTCTCTGGTTCCTTTGCTGGGTCCTCTGTGCCACCACGGGAGGAAGTCCTAACCTCAAGGGAGTCTGGGTAGTGTTTTCTCCCTTCTCTGGCCTCAGGCTTCTGAACCCTCTCCAGGATGTTGCTGCTTTGCTTCTTAGGACTAGGCTCATCCTTTTCCTTTATCATCCTGCTTCTTGGAAGTGAAGAGGAAGATGGCTGTTCTGCCTTTATCTCCTGAGTAGTCTTCTCCTTATCTTTCTTTTTTTTCTTTTTTTCTTTTTTGTCTGGAAACACAAAGGGGACAATCAATAAAAAAGGAAACAGCAAAAAGAACTCCCTAAAAAATGCCTTACTTCTCTGATTATATAATCTCAAACCAAGATGTTATAATCCAAAAAATGTTATCATGCTAGCAAACAGAAAAGGTATTTAAGGTGACAGTGTGATGTGGTCACAGGCTATATTCCCAGAAAAGTGCCTCTGAGACATCAACTTGAGTGTCTGTCACCTCTGGTATATTAAATTGATGCACAAGGCAATCCCCATCCTGAATTACGTCTCTAAAGACCCTATCTCCAAATAGCACATTCTGAGGTAGTGGGTGTTAAAACTTCAACACATCAATTTGAGGGGACATAATTCTCACCACGCTAACCTTTCCTGACATCTTCCCTCTTCCTTTCTCACACTTAGGAGTTGACTATCAACTACTCATGAATACTAAGAAGAGCAGATACTAAGGCCTGCCTGGAATCACTACGTAGGTCTTAACACTTACCTTTTTTGAGACTTTTTGTGGGTCTGTCATCCTCAGACGAACTCGGCAGGGGGGTTGTAGCCCCACATCCCTTCTCCCAGAGCTCTCTGGTCACATCATCCACTTCATCTGAGTCCTTAGGAGCCCGATAGTTTGAGACATGATCCACACGGATAGTTCTCCCTTTGATCTAAGCAACATGGGCAATCAATCCTTAAGCAAAGAGAATCCTCATAACAAGCTATGGAGAACCATGGTTTGAAATACTACCTTCATGCTAATTGTTTCTGTGGAAACCACTAAAGCGGACATGCTCATCTGGTGTGTCAGAGCACACATACCTGACTAGTAATACACTCAGCACTCAAGGTAGCCAGGTTGGACCATGCAAATACCATCATACTGTGTGTCACAAGGTTAAAAAATCTGGGACAGACCTCCAAAATACAAGCATCAAGAAAGACTGAGAATTTAGGAGCACAATGAATTACCCTTAATCTATATTAATTTACAGTAAAATATGCCCTAGAATGCTGGCATCTAGACAGAATTCCTGAAATCTACCTTAGTTACAGCTGCTTTTTTTTTTTTTTTTTTGCGGGACCAAGGTTTGAACTCACGACCTTGCACTTGCCAGGCAGGCACTTATGCCACGGAGATATCTCCCCAGCCCCTACAGCTGCTTTTTAAAGGCAGAAATTAGGAAAGGGCAAATTCAGAACAACAACAGGGGTGGGGGGGGTGAGATGTCTCAGCAGTCTAAAGTGCCTGCTTAGGCAAGCTTAGGCAACCACAGGGACAGCGGTTCAGTCCCCAGCAGCACATGCTGCGCCAGCCCCACCCCCAGTGCAGGCTGAGCTGGCCATTTAAAAAAAAATCCAACTGGGGTGGGAGATTGGAAAAAGATTACTTTTTCTAAACCCCTCACAGCTTGTTCTAGTCCCCACCACTACCACCATCACCACCACACCTATACACTCAGTTCTCAGATTCTTGTGCTATAAACTACAACACTCCAAGTAAAAAACAAAATTAAGCCTTCACTGAAACACATTTTATGTGCAAGTAGATACAGGCTTACTCCTGATGGCAAAGCCATCTGAATCGGAAAAAAAAATGGTTTTTATTGCCTCAGTACAAGAGCAAATTTTTATTCTTTTAAAACCTGAGATACTTCCGTCACCTATCCTATTCCTCATTTTGAAACTTTTTAAAAACCTGTTTTTCTTTGAGTCCAACTGCTGGCTCCCTTAAAATTTCAGGTTGTCTTACTTCTGTAGAATTTCTCATTAGATTTTAATTAGTGAATTTCCAAGGCTGAATGTGCTAGGTCATGGGAGTCACACAGCAGACATGCATAGCTAGGTGGTAAGTCATTATGAATTTCTAAGTACCCTGGCATAGGAAAAAAATGAAAAGGTAGTATTTGCTAGTCTCATCAGTCAATAGTATACTAGAGATGAGAGTAGAGAAGGAGAAAGGAAAGGTAAAAATTGGACGCATGCATGTAAGTGGAGAGAAAGGTACCCATGATCCTGGGAAGATGGTTTGGTAATAAATGGACAAAAGGAACAAACCCAGGCAGGGCCAGGAGCCAACAGAATTATTTCCTAGAATCATTTCCTAACAGGTTTATCTCCATACCTCCGCAGTCCTCACAACACACAGAGCTGACCAGCACTATCTCTGCAACTGGGAAGACCAGGTGAAAAATGAAACTGAACCTTTAGACACTGGAAAAGTCTAGCCAAGTCCTAATAAACACACTTACCTTAATTCCATTAAAATTGTCAACAGCCAGAATTGTGCTCCTCTGGTCTTCATAGCAGAGGAAACAGAATCCTTTGGATTTCCCAGTCTTCTTGTCTCGCACAAGATTAATATTAACAATCTCTCCATATCTATTTTATGAAAGACACGAATGATTTAAAATATAAGCACTTTCAGATTGGACAACAAAAATTCAAATATAGTCTATACAGACAATTCTTTCAGAACGAGATAACATAGAAACACTGAAAATAAAAAAACTAAGCTAGAATAAAGCATGAACAGTATTAAAAACAAAAACAACCTCAAGCCCAGGATGCAAGAGCATCACAAGCTTGATTACAGCTTGGGCAATTAGCTAGGTCTTCCTCAAAATCAATAAAAAAAAATTAAAAGAACTGGGAATCTGGAGATAGAGCTCAGTGCAAAGGTCCTGGGTTTAAATCCCAGTTTGGGGGGGGGGGGGGCAGGAGTACATTAAAGGCAAAATTAAAAACATTAAGTGGAACAAAGAGGCTACTTTACATTTTAAAAGGGCATGATTTGTAGACATTACAGTTAAATCAAAATTTTAATTTAAAATACTATTAAAAATATGAAGTGCAACAGTTATAAGGTAACAACATTCAGAAATAAGACCATAAAATTTAATGTAAAATTATATAACAAAATAGTTTTATTAACAAATATTGCTCTACTAGAGACCATATTATATACACACACGTACACACACACACACACATATTAAGGTCAGCTCAGCCTGCCCTGGGGGTGAGGCTGGTGCAGATGTGGTGCTGGGGATTAAGCCTAGGTCCCTGCAGTTGCCTAAGCTTGCCTAAGCACGTGCTTTAGACTGCTGAACCATCTCACCGGCCCTAGAGACTATATTCTTCAGTAAAATAAATCAGACTCATATGTGCAAATATTGTATTGTCTCCTTAGTGTGACAACCTGAAAGAGAAAATAAAATCTGAAGGGCACAACAGACACTGTGAAAAGGGGATGAATCTTTCTAAAAGGAAGGAATCTCTGAGATGAGGAGGACAGGAGAGGGAGTGGGGGAAAGAGATATATCTATATATGTAAGCAGGATGGTTTGGACAACTGTACTGTAGATTTTTTTTCTTTTTTTGGTGCTGCGAATCAAATTCATGACCTTGTGTTTGCCAGGCAGACACTGTGCTACTGAGTTATATCCTCAGCCCAAGTACTGTAGATTTCTGCTGGTCTATGAAAAAGAGCAGTTAATGCTTTCTCTTTTTTTGTCTCTTAATTTCTTATAACTTTTTCTCTTTTTCCAACTTTGCATGCATATATCTGGTAATCTAAACAACTAAGTTGAAGACAACACTGTGCAATACAACAAATACTGTCAAATACATATTTTCAGTGAAATTCTGTATCATTCCTAATTTTTTATAATCATTATTTTGTATTATTTTTTTAAAAATAAAGTCATATTAGTAAATATATTGATACCATGAAGCCTACAAGAAAATGATTTTTTTCTTTTGAAGAATTCAGAAAGCATCAAAACGGATTACACATTATGCCTTAAAGTAAATCTTTTTTTTTTTTTTCTTAAAGTAAATCTTAATAAATCCCTAAAACTAAAAAAAAATGTTCTCAGGGTCAGGGAGATAGCTCACGGGAACAAGTGCCTGCCTGGCAAGTGCAAGGTCCTGAGTTCAATCCCCAGTTCCAAAAGAAATGTTCTCAAGTCACAATGTCGTAAAGCTGAAAATAATATTTTGAAACAAAAAAACCCCTACAGGGGCCCGGCAAGATAGGTCAGTAGACTAAAGCATCTGCTTAGGCAAGCTTAGGCAAGTACAGAGACCATGATTCTATCCATGCCACAACATGCCTTGGCAGCCCCACCCCCAGAGCACACTGAGCCAGCCAGACCTGGTGTAGTGGTGTATGCCTATAATCCCAGCGCTAGGGAGGCTGAAAGCAGGAGGATCACTATGAGTCCGAGCTGCATAGTGAGACCCTGTAACCACTAAATGCACTAAAAAAAAAAAGTCTACCAACAAGAACTAGAAACATACCCTCCCAGCTAACAACTAGATGAAACAAAATAAAGAAAAAAATTACGGCATGTAGAGATTAAGAAATTAAAAAAAAAAAAAAAAAAAAGAAATTAACATCTCAAGAAGCAGAGAGCAATAAACAAAGCCCAGGGACAGTTGTAGTCTGTTACTGGGAATTCCTGGAAGCTGGGATTCAAGGAAGCACAGAACAGCTTATCCTGATGGCTCCTTGTTTGTTGTCTCCTCCCTTGCTTGGAATGTTTTTAATTAGCATTTGTGTGAACTTAGTGATAGGGAAAAGGTGGAAGTCAATAGAAAATTCAGTCCTCATGTGATCACACTCTCTAGCCCAAAATAAAGCTGAGATGCTCTGGGAGTTCTGGGCTCACTTTGAGAGAGACAAATCTCAGTGAGACCTCTGAGCAAAATTCATCGGGTCTTCTCATCATTTCTTTCGGCACCAACTCATAACATACAACAATGGCAGCATACTCATAACAAAAATCAGAAAAACACATAGAAAACTTTATGAGATGTGGCTGAAGCTATACTCTTAAAAATTGGTAACCTTAAAGAATTTTATTGCTTTTGTTTTGATTTTTTGTTTTGCCTTTTGTGTGTGTGTGGCACTGAGGACTGAACGCAGAGCTTTGTAGTAAGCTACATCCCCAGCCCTTTTTTATTTTGGGAACAGAGTCTCTGAGTTATCCGGGTTGAGTTTGCAGTTTCCATCCTCCTCTTTCTGTCTCCAAGAGTGCTGGAATTATAGGTGTGTGCCCTGACACCCAGGAAATTTAGTCTTTCAAAGCAATAATAAAAACAAACTAAAAATTCAATAAAGAATATATTTAAAAATCAATCATACTCTTACATACAATAAGCAGAAGATAGAAGGGAAATCCCATTCACAATAGCAACAAAAGAGAGAAATATACTTAACAAGCAATGTATGAAATTTTTTTTTTTAAACCTCATTTATTTGTGTTATGGCCAGCTTAGCCTGCCCTGGGGGTGAGGCTGGCACAGCATGTGGTGCCAGACATTGAGTCGTGGTCTCTGCGGTTACCTAAACTTTCCTAGGCGGGCACTTTAGACCGCTGAGCCATCTCGTCAGCCCACAATGTATGTAATCTATACAAAGAAAATATATTTAAACTTGTGAAAGACATACACATAAATGTGAATGAATATAAAGATATCACTTGTTCATGGATAGCATAACTCAGTATCATAAAGATCTTGCCACAAGTAAACTTAAAATAATCCCAATAAAAATGTTTGTTTTTTCCTCTGGAGCTGGGTAAATTGATTCTCAATTTTTCTAAGGAAAAAAAAAAAAATGAACATGTAGGAATACCCTGGAAAACTTAAAAAGAACAATGAATATAACTCTGCCATAACAGTATTAAATCTACTGAGGAGCTTCCATGAATAACTAGTATGATTCTGGCAAATAAAATGACAAGACTAATAGAATAGAATGCTGAGAAACTGAAGTACTATATATAGGAAAAATTTAGTGTATGATAAAGGCAGCATGGAGTTAGGACAACTGGATAGCCTTTTGGAAAAGTAGAAGCCTGGTATGATGGCACTCACTTATATTCCAGCACTTGGGAGGCTGAGAGAAAAGAATCTCTGAAACTTCAAGACCACAATGGGCTACATAGTTAATTCAAGCCTGAACTACATAACAAGAGCCTGTCTCAAAAACCAAAAGAAAAACAACCCCCCCCAAAAAAACTATCAAACTAGGTCTAAACTTTACAATGTACAACACAATAGAGACTTCAATATACAAAACTGAAGCCATGTAAGTACAAGAATATAAATTGGTAGAGAGGAAGAAATATCTCCTAATCATGACTCAAAATCCAGAAGCAATGACAGACTGATAAATAGGACCACATTAAAAAAATGAAATACTGAGGAAGGAAACTATAAAGAACAAGCATTAAGGAGTTTGGGGGTGATGGAACTTTTTCACTCTTAATTGTGGTAGTGGAGATACAAATCTATACAGGAATTACAAATAATTGGACCCTATACTCCCCTCAAAAGTTCAATTTTACCATACTAAAATAAAATACATCAATGAAAAATTTTAAAAACTTTACTCAGCAAATCCCAATAAACAAAGTCAAAAGATAAATGACAAACTAGGAGAAATCATTTATAATTTATATAACAGGTAAAGGATCATTGCCAGGGCACCTAATAAAACTGAAAAGTCTACAGAATAGATAGTATTGGGTCAGTGTTGTACATCATCATCTTATTTCTTGAATTTGCTCACTGTACCAATGTTAAATAAGACAATGTCCTTGTTTTGGTGGAAATCTATGTTGAAGAATTGAAGAATAAATGGACATCGTGCCTGCAACTCTCATATTGTTCAGGAAAAAATATATATGGAGAGAAAGTAGCGAAACAAATGCACTAAAACGCTAACACTTTGGGAATCTGGGTGAAGGGCACAGAGATATTCTTTAGATACTATTTTCTAACTTCTCTATTTTAAGCCTGAAATTATTTCAAAATAAAATCTAAAAAATGGTATAAGAAAGGGCTGGCTAAATAGTTCAGTGGATTAAAGCCCCTACAAGCAGGTGCAGGGCCCAAGGAGTTCAATCCCAGGAGCCTGCCGTGCCAACCCCAATTCAGGGAGGGTGAGCTGAGACTGCAACTGAAACTGGGTATGGTGTAGTGCACCTGTAATCCCAGCTCTTGGGAAGCTGTACACAGGCGGATTACTATGAGTCCGATCTAGTATTGAGACCCTGAACACCCTGAAGACCCTTCCCTAAAAAAAATTACAAAAAAACAATGCTCAACATTAACTTGTAAAATGATAAAAATAGGCCAAAATTTAAAAACAGTTCCTTTTCCATTCTCTATTACCTTTGTTCTTTCTTTCTCCTCCTCAGTCCTCAAATGTTCTTAATGACATGTATAAATAAACTGCTTTTATTTTTTTAAGTTGTTTGTTTATTTTGCAGTACCAGGGATTGAACTCCAGACACTGTGCTTGACAGGCAAGCTCTTATTCTACTGAGTTATCTCTCCAGCATCTAATTTTAAGTATTTCTGAATGTCATTGTTACCAGCAGCAATCTCCACTGTCTATAACCAGAACAGAATTAACATGCACAAATAAATACACACACTAATCACTACTCCATGCAAGTAAATCAAAAACAGCTTCAAGATGGAAGGCTGGATCCAGTACAGCTACCACAAAGGAATGAAAATATAGGTGGCACCTGGTGTGAACTTCGTGGCAACCAGAAATTGGAGAAAGTGACCTGTGTGGGCTACCCAGTCCCTCTGCCACCTATCCAGCCAAGGCAAGCCCTCTGCCAGGGTATGCTGCTTGTGTTTCCTGGTCTTGTATATTTTGCTATGGCCTTCTGACTATATATAATGTTCAACTTCTCTTGAATAGTCCTCTGCCTGCCACTGAAGGCTATAAACCCCAAGATACGTATCAGATTATCAGTTTGCCCCATAACCTCTGTACAATTACATGTTAAAATAAAAATAGATGCTGGTTTTAAAAACTTACACTAATCTTCTCTACTCCTGTGAGCTGCCAAGGCCCTGTGGCCCCTGTGGAATAGCCATGCCAAGTACCTATGAATCTGTATGTGAGCTGGCCCACACCTGTCTTACTATGTGCCACTATGCATGTGTGCTGCCAAAATTCTCACTAGGTGCTGCTGCAGTTATAGAACATAGAATATACATGTATTTTAGTTTTTATTGTTGCTGGGACAAAATACCCAACACCCACAAGTTAAGGGAGGAAACATTTATCACAGCTCACTGTAGAGTACTCAGTCCATAGTTAGTTGGATACAAGGCAGAACAGCATGGCAGAGGACAAATGGTTCATGGCATGCAGGCAGGAGGTAGGGGCTTTTCCTTTCCCATTTTATTCCATTTAGGTTATAAACCTACTGGTTGTTGCCACTCCCACTCAAGGTAGGTCTTCTGTCTTCAGTAAGTCCATTCAGTTATATTTTACTGAGGCTATCCCTCATTTTCATAAGCTCAAGGAATGAGCCAAATGATGCCTTCCTGGGAGTTCCACTCTGCTCTAGTTTAGACTCAGGCTCAACAAGGTACAGGGGGGAGAAAACATGTATACTAAAATGCCCAGACATCCCCTCAAATTATCCAACTTCTGGGATCTTCTACATAACAATATTCTATAACACTATCTTGTGACTGACTTCACACTAGGTCAGCAACTCCAGCCTTCCTGATGCAGGGACACTACTCAGCCTAGAAATAAAATAGCTTTTTCAGTGCCACAAACTACCCTGAAGATAACAGTACTCAATATACCAACCATTGTCAGTTTACTGTTATCTTGATTTGATATTCTGTATCAAATTTTTATTATCTTTTCTCTTTAAAAAAATGCATCATGCCTCCTAGTTAGATTAGTATGCTGAGCTGTAAAAGGCTTAAATCAACAGCTTCCAACATTGCCAGTTTCACCAGTAACCCACTGCAACTATGGAACATTGGACTACGCATACAACTACTTTCTCTTAGTTCAAAGAGAAGAAAACTTTTTTACCAATATTCATCAGAAAATTTATCACGTCTACACCCTGTGCTCTGTATAACTACTAAACAATATGCATTGTATCAATTATTGTGAATGTACTATTAACGTGTTTTGAAACTGTCACGTTGTTATTTCTTATTAAAAGTAATAAAAAATTTTAAAAATCGCATCATGGAAGCAAATGAAGCTGCTAAACCAGGAGGCAAGGAATAAAAAGGAACTTACTGTGAAAAGACACAGATGATGTCCCCTTCAGTCAGTTCATAAGAAAGTCCTCCTACAAAAGAAAATTGCAGTATAGTTCAATAAATATTAGTCAAGTGCCTCCTGTGTGTTGTGCACTGGGAGTACAAAGAGTAGGTCTCAAGCCTTGCCCTCAGAGAAATCAGACTGATGCAATGACAGAGGTATGTACAAAGTACCAATGGTACAAAGAGAGTGACTCACGTAGAAGGACTGGGATCACCACTACCAAAGAAATCCTATCATTTATTCCTCACATCCAAACTCTTATGTACAAAGCACAAACATAACAGTTCATGTTATTATAAATTTCACCTACACATAAACTCAGGATCATAAAGACAACTGTTAAGTATTTCATGGGAAATAATTTCTCCAAATGTTTCTTTCCTTCTCTGTAAAATAGAGATAGTAATATATTTGCCTCACAAGACTGATATAAAAGTTGAATATAACAATATGTAAAGTTATATTTTTATACAAATATAACTTAGCTCAATACCTGGTGCAACAACTTCTAACAGTCAAACTGTAAAATTGTTAATTGTGAAAGTGAATATAGGATGGCAATACGGCCATAACAAAAAGCAGGCGCTAACTTGAGGATAAAGATAAATTCTGAGGAAATAAGAATGGGAAAAGGCAGTTTGTAGTAATTAGGATAGCTGTGAAGCCCATGAGTTGTGGAATCCCACAGTTTTCACTGTATGACCTGAGGGAAGCTCATTAACTTCTCTGCAAGTCGGTTGCCTTAGCCATATCATGGGTGTGTGGGTGTGTGAGAGATAACATTCTCTGGGAAAACAAGTGGAGAGGCTCCTGACATGGTGAATGGCAAAGAGTAACTCCCAGGAGCATTGACTGGCAGGGAGAGCAAACTGAAACGGGCGAAAAATCAAGGGGAAATAGATTCACGGCAGACACCACACAAAAAAGTGCGTTATAAATGTGGGGAGAAATCTGGAGCAGGAGCTCCGAAATGACGAGAGGCAGGTTAAGAGACTCTGAGGAGCACTGCTGGAGAAAGATGGGGATCTTACCCAGAAAGATCCAGGCGCTGTCCTTGTACTCGGAATGCCAGGATACCTTCTCCGCCACTCCAAGCTGGACCTCTC
>PVKN010004902.1:0-23214 GCA_004027915.1 Capromys pilorides
TTTCACTGAACTCCAAGAGCCTTCTCGCAGGGTGATTTCAGCCCCATCTGTCCATACTCTTTTGTGTACAGCACTGGAAAAATCAAGCCCAGCCCCCTCCCGCCATTCAGGTGACATCTGCTGTTATGTTTTTCTTTGCTTTTTTTTTTTTTTTATAGCTGGTTCGGCCTGCCCTGGGGGTGGGGCTGGCGCAGCATGTGGTGCCAGAGATTCAACCATGGTCCCTGTGGTTGCCTAAGCTTTCCTAAGCAGGCACTTCAGACTGCTAAACCATCTCACCAGCCCTCTGCTTTTAAATTAAGTCTTATGAGCCATTAAAATACTACAAATATGGCTGGGCATGGTGGCGCACACCTGTAATCCCAGCCCTTGGGAGGCTGAGGCAGGAGAATCACTGAATTCGAGACCAGCCTGGGCTATAAACTGAGCTTAAGTCTACTGTGAGCTGCCTAGTGATACCCTGTCTCAGATGCAAAATAAATAAAACAAAAAACCTAGAAACACAGATGTAACAAAGTAGAAAAGATTTTTTTTTTAAATGTAAGATTTTTTTTTTTTTGTGAAACTGGGGATCTAACTCAGGACATTGCACTTGCCAGGCAGGCACTTGTGCCCTTGAGCTATCTCCCTGGCCCCAAGATTTCTTTTTTTAATAATTGTTTTTTTTTTTTAACTTTATGTATTTATTTATATTATGGCCACCTCAACTTGCCCTGGGATGTGGCTGGCACAGCATGTGGTGCTGGGGATCAAAGTGGGGATCGGACCGAGGTCCCTGCAGTTGTCTAAGCTTGCCTAAGCAGGGCTTTAGACTGTTGAGCTATCTTGCTGGCCCCAAAAGCATAAAATTTTTTAAAAGCTTTAGGCCCTTTTCTGTAATCACTGCTTCCATCTTAATAAGTATAAGCAATTCCAGGTTTGGTAGGTAGCTCAGTGGTCTAAATGCCTGCTTAGCAAGCTCAAGGACCCAGGTTCAATCCCCAGTAACACATGCACTGCTGCCATACTGCCCATCAAAACTGGGTATGGTGGTGCATGCCTGTAATCAGAGCACTGGGGAGACTGACATGGGAGGATCACTATGAATCTGAGCTGCGCAGTGGCAGCCTTACCAAATAAGTAAAAGATTTAAAAAAGTCTAAATTACTTCAACACGCTACAACTTGTGTTTATGCCTGGCACACCCGAGGCCCTGGGTTCAAGCAAAGGCACCACTGGGCTTTTCCCACCATCGTAGTCCTTTTTTTTAAAAAAAATAAATTAATTTATTTATATTATGGCTGACTCAGCCTGCCCTGGGGGTGGGGCTGGTGTAGCATGTGGTGCCGGGGATTGAACCGTGGTCTCCTAAGCTTGGCTAAGCAGGTGCTTTAGACCACCGAGCTATCTCACCGGCCCCCCAGTTTTTTTTTCTTTCCCACAACTAGGGATTGAACTCATGCCCTTGCGCTTGCCAGGCAAGCAATTATTCTACTGCGCTATCTCCCCAGTCCCTGTTGTCCTGAGAAGAAAACGAAGTCCCCGTCAGATGACTTTGCCTCAATGCAGTCCTCAGAGGGTAGTTAGAGCTCCTCAGAGATGTTGCTGGGTTTTTGCATCTGGTTGGTTGTTTGGATTGTAGCTTTTGGGGTCTGGCTGAGGAATCCAGGTTAGCCTTGAGCTCACAATATGTCACAGGCTGTCCTTGAACTCGAGGCTGGCACCCACTTCTCACCTCAACACTGGCTGGCGACCACCCTAGAGATGCCGTGCCCTCCCTGTGGTGCTAGTCCTCAGACATCTCTCGTCTGCCTGCTTCAAGAAAGTGTCTGTGACTTCTCTTTGGCACACTGAGTTCCCACCATCACCACTCTTGTGTGTTTGGGCGGTCCCCAATTAGAATAAAAGGTAGAACAGGACCATGTCATCCCAACACCCAGTCTGATAGCCAGCAGGCGGCTGTTGAGCAGGGTGTCCAATAAGAATACTGCTTAACCTGCTTAGGAAAGCTTAGGCAACCTCAGAGACTGCAGTTCGATCCCCGGCACCACATGCTGAGCCAGCCCCACCCCCAGGGCAGGCTGGGCCAGCCATAATACCAAAAAAAAAAAAAAAAAAAGATGGCAACGTTAGGAATGAATACACAGAGAGGGACTGGGCTTTCCAGGGAGCCAGGGAAAGTCAGAGACCCCAGAATTGTTGCTGGAGGTGCATCTGAAGAAGGCCAGGCCTCAAGATGAAGTCTTTGTTATTTATTTATTTTTATAGTACCAGGGATTGAACTCAAGATCTTGTACTTGCCAGGCAAGCCCTTATTCTACTGAGCTATCTATCTCCCAGCCTTGCTTTGTTTTTTTGTTTCTTAAATGAATCGGTACAGGGTCTCACTATGTAGCTTGGACTTGTAGTGGTCCTCCCGTCTCAGCTTCCCTGCTGCTGGGATAACAGGCGTGCGCCACCACACCCAGACTCAGTGGCCAGCTCGGCGCACGCCGGGGGCGGGGCCAGCTGGGCATGCGCTACCAGGAATCTAGGACCTGAATCCTGGTCCCTGCGCTTGCTTAGGCAACCGCTTAGCTGAGCATCTCACAGGCCCAAGATGAAGTCCTACTGGCCCAACGTCTGCACCTCTCTAATGTATAAACAGGACTGGAGACTCCTGTAATTGGCACCTGCCAGTCCATTATTCCAGATGTGCACTAGACAGTGGGAGGGTTAGCAGATCACACGGACCTATCCCTTCCCAAAAGGTGCCTTTCTGGCTTAAAACTGAATTATTACAGGATATTCTCAGGACTACAACCTTTGGTTTGTCATTTTTTAAAGTGATGCTTCTCCATGCTTAGTAATAAAAGGTAATGTATAAGGATAGAGTTATAAGCATTCTCCCTTCAGAATTCTGTGATAGTATAGCACTGTGTAGTCATTTTGGCAATGCTACAATAAACTTTTTTTTGTAAATTATTGAGTTGGTTATAAGGGTGAATTTATCATTTATTTATTTATTTGTTTGTTTATTTATTTCTTTATTGTTTTTATGGCCGGCTCAGCCTGCCCTGGGGTGGGGCTGACACAGCATGTGGTGCCAGGGATTGAACTGCGGTCCCTGTGGTTGCCTAAGCTTTAATTTTAGATACGAGCAGGTGCTTCAGACCACTGAGCCATCTTGCCAGCCCTAGAATAAGCTTTTTAAAAGTTTCTTCTATGCTTCTCTTCAAGAAGCAATGGGTAATAATAGGAGCTACCATAAAAATAAAAGCCACTTTCCCTATTCATTCCGTAGTAACGGCAGAGCTAGTATTTTTATCTTATATGTTTTTCTCCATGTTAGTGAGTTCTGTCACCCTGTGAATTCAGTATCATTCAATGGAAAAGTTCACACGTGGTTGCAGAATCTCTACACAGTTAGCGAGCTGCTGAAATTCTCTCCGTTCAGACCCTCAGAGCCTTACCACACTGAGGCAGAACTTGGAGGGCAAGTTGGGGGTGCTGTACCTGGCTTGGCTCTCAAAGCTTTGGGCGGGGGATGGCAAGAGAGTGGAGAAATAAAGAGACAGCTGAGGTCACGTAGAGTCCTTTCCGGCTGGGAGGAAAAGAGCTGTTCGACCACCACACACATTTATGTATCCTCTTGGGAGGCTGATGTCAACTTTGGCCTCTCTGCCTAGCAACTCTTTTTTTTGTGTGTGTCTTTTTGAGATAGAGTCTTGCTATGCAGTTAAGGCTGGTCTTGAGCTCACTCTGTAGCCCCTAGGCTGGTCTTGAACTCAGTGATCCTCCTGTCCCAACCTTTTGAGTGCTGAGATTACAGATGTGTGCCACCACGCCCAGTTTGGGCGAAGAAGGCCCGCCCAAGGCTCTGGGGATCACACTTGGGGCCTGAGTCTTGTGCTTGCCAGGTGGGTGCTCATGTCTGTGGGCCAGCTCTCCAGCCCGGGCTGCGGTGTTCTACTGGGAGCTGTAGCAGCTGGGTTACCTGGCTTGCCTTGAGTCCTCCCTGTTCTCTGTTGCCTTTGTCTTAGCTGCGCACGCACGAGTGATCGATTTCCGGCTTCTGCAGCTCCCCACAGGGGTGTGGCCTGTTGAGACCGCGTGAGCTCACCTAGGCTTCCCACAGTGGTGTTTCCATACAAGTGCTGTGTCTCGGCTCAGGAGGAACAGCTTCTTTTTTTCAGGCTTGCATTAGATGCCCTTCCTCCCCTCATCCTCTCCCTTGGCTCTCCTCACCCGGGTCCCTGCTGCTCTCCAACGAGCTAAGCGGCCCGCGCTTGAGGGCCTTTGCGCCGTTCATCTCTTTGCTGTGCATGTTCTTCCCAGATATGCACGCACACCCTCACTCCATTCCTACCGCAAACGCAGCAGCTGCACCAGCCAGGATCCTGCAGGAGGGGCGCTGCCTAGCCGGCCCCTTCCTAGTTGACCACCTCCGCCACGTGTTCCTGCTTTGAAGCCATAGATCCAGGGCTGGCAAGATAGCTCAGGGGACTAGGCGCCTGCTTTGGCAAGAGCAGGGACCGGGGTTCCATCCCCACTCCCGCACGCCCTGCCGGCCCCATCCCCGGGGTGCACTGAGTCACGGACATAGTCCAGGTGTGGTTTCGCACGCCTGTAGTCTCAGCGCTGGGGAGGCTGAAAGCAGGAGGATCACCATGGCTATGATCTGTGTTGTGAGACCTGTACCAAGTACACAAATGGAAAAAAAAGTCGCAAATCAGCCTGCCATGTGCCCTTGCTCTCGCCCCACTTCTGACTTGTTTCAGCATTAGCTGAGCAGACAGGCTTGTAATCTTACCAGTTGGTTACACTGTGATCTGTGTTGTTCTGGAACTTGCCCTTGACAGTGGGCCTTGATGGCATCCCGCTTTAGGGACCCCCCTCTCTCAGGAGCCATCCCCCAGGATTTTTCTTGTTATATCCTCCTTTGTTCCCTGGAACTCATTTTTTTTTTTTTTTTAAATTTCAGGGGACACACACATGGCACATCTGATACCTAACAGGCTGGGAGTTACAGTTACTCTGCCTCATTTTGGAGGTCCACTAAGACAACTGCAAAGGCAAAAGAGTTTCTCTTTGTCTCACGGCACCCCTAAATGGTTTGACTGGGTGCTGCATTGTGGTTCAATTGAGGTAATAAAAAATGGCCACCCATTGTTTGCCAGTTGCGTAGGCCTTTTGTTGGCTGTGTTAAAAGTCAGAGCTGAAAAGGCTGTGGTGTCTCTGTATCAAGTTTCTGGAGGGGACGATCCTGGTTTTGACTTTTTTTTTTCTGGAACTGAGGATTGAACTCAGACTCTTGCATTTGCCAGACAAGCACTTATTCTACTGAGCTATCTCCCTAGCCCCACGTTCCTGTTTTTGTAGGCAGAGCCTTGTGCTTCTGTTTGGCATATACTGCATTTACACTTATTTCTACGGTGGCTGCTGAATTTACTTTTAGTCCTTTCTCGACTTGCTGGGCAATTATGTGATGGTTTGCTGTCTTATTTTAAATGATTGTTTTGGAACAGCTTTTTGGATTTCTTTTTTCTATCTTTTTTTTTAATTTTATGTTTTTTAAAGCTCATTTTTTTTGTGTGTGATGGCCAGCTTAGCCTGCCCTGGGGGTGGGGCTGGCGCAGCATGTGGTGTCGGGGATGGACCCGCAGTCCCTGCACTTGCCTAAACTTTCCTAGGCAGGCGCTTTTGTCCTCTGAGCTATCTGGCTGGCCCTTCTCTGTTTTTTTTTTCCCCTTCCTTGGAACTGGGGATCAAACTCAGGACCTTGCACTTGCCAGGCAGCTATTTGTGCCCCTGAGCTATCTCCCTGGCTCCCTCTTCTCTGCCTTCTTCAGAAAGCTAGAAAGCAGTCATTGAGGTCTCTTGATCGTGGGTTTAATCTTTCACTGTAATGCTTCCTTTCCTAAACATGAGCGTTGTAGCAGGAAGCAGCTGCAGCTCATGCTTTTGGAGCACGCTCTGGAGGTGGACGCATGGGCATCCAGAGCAAGCAGCGGGCACTTCCAGAAGGGCAGCTGGTCCAGCCTGCCTTATCTTCTCGCCTCTCTCCAGGTAGCAGTGCCCTGCGTGGGAGCAGGGAAACCTCAGAGGATGCCCCAAGGATATATAAAAACCAAGTATTGAAAGGGACCTTTTCTTCTCCCCTTTTTACTTTGCAGTTGGGAAACTCAGTGTTTAGTTCCTTTTCTCCTCTGGAGTGAACAGTAATAGCTCGACCCAGAAATGCTTTCTTTCTTTCTTTCTTTTTTTCTTCCTTCCTTCCTTCCTTCCTTCCTTCCTTTCTTTCTGAGACAGGGTCTCACTATGCAGTTCAGGCTGGCCTTGAGTGCAGTTTTGTAGTCCAGGCTGGTCTCGAACTCACATTGATCCTCCTGCCTCAGCCTCCCAAGTGCTGGGATTATAGGCGTGCGCCACCACACCTGGCAGAAATGCTTTTCTTAGCACAGTTGGGTTCACATACACACACACACACACACACACACACACACACACACACACACAGTGTTCAGCAAACTTTGGCTTCCCTTCTCAAACTTTGTATTAGGTGACAAACATAACCATGACCACCTTCCCCACACAAACACAATTCGAGCCATCTTTCCCAAATTCATCAATGAAATTCATAAATCAAAAATACAAGTACTGGGAATTGCTTAAGATATGTTTCACTCTACTCTTCAGTACTGAAAAATGTTCTTTTTTTTTATCCAGAAGGTGCTTATTGGGATGGCCCCTGCTCATCCTGACTGAGGGCACTGTGGGTGCTGCTTCCTCCTGAGGGAACGTCCTCTGGGAGCCCTGCTTTTCCTCCTAGGCTGGCACAGGACAGTGGAGCAGCCAACACACAGAGCTACCGTCTGTGCATGGCTGAAGACCGTGGTGATTTTATAGCGTCCTGGGCACCTCACGTCCATGAAGTAGAAGTTGGGGCTCTGCACCAGGCATTTCTTCTTGAGCTTCCTCTTCTCCTCCTCTGGAGAGGGATGAAGGAGATCTTTTGTGAGAGGCATGTTCTCGTGGGGAGGTTGGCACCGCCGGAAAGCAAGTACTGAAAAAATTTTCAACCCTCACACCTGGAGGAAACGTTTTTTAATCTTTTATTATTTTTTTCAGTACAGGGCCTCGCTACACAGCTCAGACTCACAGTGATCCTTCTGTCTTAGTCTCCCCAGTGCTGGGCTTACAGGCATGTGCCTTTGTGCCTGGGGCCAGCATAGCATGCAATACCTGGGATTAAACTTGGGTCCTTGTGCTTGCCAGGCAGGGGCTTAGACCACTGAGATATCGCCCCGGCCCTTGAGGAAAAGCTTTTTAATATTTTCCTGCACTTGTGCAGGAGCTGCCTGTGCCCCGGAGGCAAACTGGAATGGGGAGGGAGGTACTGACTGTAATACTGTGTTACAGCTTCAGTTGCGCTGTAAGAGGAAAGTGGTCAGAGATACCACATGTTCCCACTTGCTCTGCACTGAGCGACAACTTTGATTTGTGTTCAAAGGGTAGGTATGTAGCTGGGCACGGTGGCATGTGCCTATAATCCCAGCACTGGCTTGGTGTGGGTTAGAGACCAGCCTAGGCTACAAAAGTGAGCTCAAGGCCAGCCTGAACTGCATAGCGAGACCCTGTCTTAAAGAGACAAACAAACAAACGCACACACACAAAAAGCATAGGTGTAAGGCGCTGGAAAACCAGAAACCTCTTGTCCCTAGGGCACTGTCTAATGCAGCCACCATTACAGAACCTCCTGGTCCTCGGTACCCTGAGGATGAGAACTTCAGTGATTTTAAATTGTCAGCTACTAATCAGGAAAAAGAGAAGCCCTGAGAACAAAAGTGGTTGGAATGACCTTTGTCTGGTCCATTAGAAAGAACAATTATATGTGACCTCAAAGCACCAGTTTGCATATCAGCTATAGCTATCTAAACATTGTGGCTATCAAAGTGACACTGCGTAACTGGTCATTTCAATCAGATCGTTCCTTGCCTAGGGCCCTTCTTATAATTAGTCTTTGCTTTATCAGGTATCAAAGGGGTTTTCTTTTATCAGATCTTAGTCTCTGCTAATTGATGACCTATAAGAAAAGTTCCGACTAGTCTACTTGTAGTTATAAACCTAAAAACTATAAAAGGTTTACTGTAGCTCTACTTGGCCAAAGACACCTGAGAGCACACGCTGATCCAGATGACATCATCTTGTCTATATCTGTCTGTTGTTTTGGGCCTTTTGGGTTTTGTTTATGTCTTTTTGAGACAGGGTCTCATTAAGCAGCCCAGGCAGGCCTTGAACTCACTTCATAGCCCAGGATGCTCTCAAACTCACAAAGATCCTCCTGCCTCAGCCTCCCATGTGCTGGTATTGTAGGAGGCATGCGCTCCCACACTGGGCTTTGTCTGTCTGTTTAGTGTGTGTTACTCACCAGTTAAAGCACCCATAGTTGCTTTGTTTAATTAAAAAAAAACTTTCTTTTTTTTTTGGCACTGGCATTTGGCATTTAGTTCAAGGCCTCACACTTGCCAGCAGGTGCTGGGCCACTGAGCTATATCAGTATCAGGAAAAAAAAATTAGCTAAATGAATTCTTCTATCTTTTATTGGCACTAAGGCAATATTAACTGGGAAATTTTAAAGCTTAAAACATTTGAATACCTACGTGGGCACAATCCAAAATCTATGAAGCTGATGGAAGTGTTGCTATCTTTTATTCTGTTCCATTAATTCCCAGGTCTGCTTTTTTGCTAATATCATGATGATTTTTATCACTGTGGCTTTGTAGTACAATTTCAAGCCAGGAATTGTAATGTCCTCAACTTCCAGAATTGCTTTTGCATTCGACGTCTCTTCTGGTAGCAAATTAATTTGAGAATTTTTTTCTCTAATTCTCTGAGATATATTAATGGTATTTTGATTGTTATTGCATTAAATCTGCATAACAATTTTGAGAGGCCATTTTCAAGGTGCTGGTTCTTCCTATTCATGGGCAAGGAGAATCTTTCCATTCTAAGACCCAACTAGAGAAGAAAACTAGAGAAGAACAGTTGCCCTAATGAACATAGATGCAAAAATCTTCAGTAAGATACTGGAAAACTAAGTGCTGCACATCGTCAAGAAGGTCATACACCATTACCATGTTGGATTCATCACAGGGATGCGGGGATGGGTCAGCATTTGCAAATCAATAAAAGTAATACACCACATCAACAGAGCCAAAGACGAAAATCACACGATCGTCTCAATAGATGCAGAAAAAGCAGTTGACAGTCCAACACTCATTCATCATCAAAAATTTTATGGAAACTTGTCACCTATGACAAACTAATAGCCAACACCACTGTTATGGTTTGTGTCTGGCTGCCCCACCCCCCCTCCGCCAAAGCCTTGTGCAGGCACAGGGTGGACTTCTGGAGTTTGGGATTAACTCACAATCCACTGGGATTATGAGTGATCTAAGGCTGGGATTATGGGTCTGAACAGTGCTGGGATTATGGGTGTGAGTGCTACCTCCAGCCTGGGGTAGATAGCCTGAACATAACATAAGAGAGACAGAGAGATAGACTTACCCTTGGTTGCCATTGTCGCTGCTGCTCCTTCCATTTGCTTTGCTCTTTGCCGCCGCCATGAACTGCTGCCTTCTGCCATGTGCCACTCAGTCTTGGGGCCAGCTCAATATGGACTGAAACCTCCAGCAACTGTGAGCTAAATACACCTTTCCTTCCCTCATTTTGAGTGTCGGGTATTTGTCCCAGCAACGAGAGAAGAGTAACTGAGGCAATCACACTAAATGGACAAAAAACCCAAAAACTTTCACTTTAAAATCAGGAGCAACACAAAGCTGTCTACTAGCACCACTTCTACTCAATATAGGCCTGGAAATATCAGCCAGGGCAATTAGGCCAGAGAAGGAAATACAAGGAATAAGGATAGAAAAGGAAGAAGCTAAATTACCATTATTTGCAGATTGCATGACAGTCTATATAGAAGACACTAAAAGTGAACCAAAAGACTTCTAGATTCAGTAACCTAACTGAGTAGCATAGCTGGATACAAAGTAAACACTTGAAAATAAATAGCATTCCTGTACACCTGAAAAAACTCACTTTTCACTGAGGGAAAAATTAGGGAAAACACACCCTTCATAATAGCATCCAAAAAATGAGACACTTATGAATTAATCTAACAAATGAAGTAAAATATCCAGGCATTGAAAATTACAGTGACTTGAAAAAAGAGACCAAAGAGAATATCGCTTATATAAATTTCCAGGGCAGCCAAATTTATTGAAAACAAGTTTAACAAGTGAGGGTTGGTAGTTTCAAGGATTACACAGAACAAATGAAAGTGTTAAAGTTGGATAGCATAAGAGCTATAGGTGATTGGATAGATGCATATATTTCCGTGTCAACTTTTAGGTCTCTGTTCTCTTTTAGTTGGTACATAGATGATAAGTAGACACTCGAGATATGGCCCAAATGTCTTTCTTCATAGGATTAACAATGAACTAACAAGATAAAAATAAAGATACTTTTCAAGTTGGCAACATCTTTTCATCCAGATTGTTAGCTAACTGAGATAATATCAAAATGTTGGTTTTATGAATGTGTTGTTTATTGTTGTTCGTCTAGAATAACTTAAGAGTTTTTCCTTGGTTAAAGAGAAGCTGCATAGTTTGAAGTGTTTAAATATTATGACTAGGTTCTCATGAGCCATCTAAAGGCATTGTTAAGATGTGCTGAAGGTGGCTGTAATTAAGATACTAAGCTTTCTATGTCTAAAGCAACAGCGTTTTCTTAACATTGAAATGTTCTTGGTTACACTTACAGTACTAGATGTAAACAGCAAAGGTTGCATGTTTTATCAAGATAAGCTTCCTGTGTTGTTGTTGCTGTTAGGTTTTTGGTTAGTAAACAGTGAGCTATAAGAGTTGAAGATAGCTCAGCGGCTTAAAGTGCCTGCTTAGGCAGATGCAGGGACTCCGGATCCAGGCACCAGGGTTGGATCTCTGGCATGCAGTGTGGCCCTGTTCCCAGGGAGTGCTGAGGTGTGATCCATGGCGCACGCCTGGGAAACTGAAAACAGGAGGATCTCTACGAGTCCAGTCTGTGGAGCGAGGCCCTGTAGACCCTGTACCAGATACATACAAAAAAGAGCTGAAGAGTATTTAAATGTTATCCCAAAAAAAGTTTTCACTAATCAGTTCATGATTGGTTAAACAAACATCTGTTATTTTACTTTATGATATAAGTTACATATTTGGGCATATGTGTGTGTATACATCTAAAAACAAGCTATGCTTTGAGCATAAGCTTTAAAATTAAGTTTATACAGATAAGACTACATAAGTTTAATACATATAAAGTAACTAACAGGTGCTCCATTTTATGAAATAGGTGTTTAGGGTTCTCAAACATGTAAAGTAACCAAAATTCGACATCTCTTTACATTTGATCCTGACATTTACACTTGATCTGCATCTATTAGCTTTGGTTAAGCAAACATTTCTGTTATTGTATAAATGAGATGCTCAATTATATTTATATATTTATGTGAGATGTTTGATAATAAGTCTATTTGCAGTCATTAACACCACTTCTTAAGCTTCTCAGAGCTGTAAATTCATCATTTATTCTGGTCAATACTGCTACACCTTATAGGATCTCTTGAAGGGCCAACAAGATAGCTTAGTGAATTAAGGCATCTGCTTAGGTAGACCAGGGACAGGATTTGATCCCTGGTGTGCCATGCTTCCCTGCCCCCAGGGAATGAGACTGGGTGTGGTGGTGTGAGCCTGTAATCCCAGTGCTTGGGAGGCTGAAAACAAGCGGATCACTATGAGTCTGATCTGTGTAGTGACACCTTGTACTAAATACACACACACACATATGTATATATAACAAAATATAACACACACATATGTATATATACATATATATGTATATATAACAAAATCTGTTAAAGGAATCTAAAGTTTCTCTCAAGTAGAAACTAAATATGTCAGGTTTCTCTGGACTTTGCTATCAACTGTTGCTTAGCTTGTGAGATATTTGTGTTTCCCAAGAAGGCAGGCCTTCAGGGCCAGCCATTTAGCTCAGTGGACTAGAGCACGTGCTTAGGTAGGTGCAGTGACCAGGGGTTCGATCCACCCATCCATCCACCGATCCGCCCCACCGTAGTGCTATGCCAACCTTGTCCCCAGGACATACTGAGACATGGGATGAGACTGGGTGTGGTGTTGCGTGCCTGTAACCCCAGTGCCTGGGAGGCTGAAAACAGGTGAATCATTTACAAGACCATCTAGGTAGACACCGTACTAAAAAAGAAAAAAAGAAAGAAAGAGAGAAAGAAAGAAAGAAAGAAAGAAAGAAAGAAAGAAAGAAAGAAAAAAGAATGCAGGCTTTCAAAGATGCAAAACTGAAAAACCTAAAACTGATGATCTCCAGGTTAAAGTTATTTATGGTTGTGAAGCACTTCAGGCTCAGAGGCTGGGGCAATAGCATGGCAGTCTAAGGAACCTCAGGTGGGCTGTGCAGGCCCTGAAGCCAGAGGTGGTGGTGCAGACCTGCAATGCCAGTGCTGGGGAGCCTGAGTCAGGAGGATCCCTATAAGTCCAAGCTCGACCTGCATAGTCAGACCCTGTACCAAATGAATGAATGAATGAATGAATGAATGAATGAAAAAACACTTTAGACTCAACCATCTAGAATCCTCTTGTGTTCCAGATGCCCATGATGAAATTTGAAGCCCAACCAGTCAGGAGGAGACAGCCAACCAGATCATGCAGGCATGTTTTCAGGCCTGTGCTCATCCAATTTGCATGTAGTGGTGTTAGAACAGCTAGAGGAACTTAAACCCTTGTGGTCCAGGCAATGTCACTCTAATCATGAGAGATTAGGCACTAACAATCCGTAAAGTATGTCTGTGGGCAGGTACACTCTGCTGAAATGTCACTCAGGTAACAGAATGGTGAAGGACAACAAATCAAGTAAAAACTTCTTTGTATAATTTAATTTTTATTTTTTGAGACAGGGTCTTTCTCTATAGTTTAGGCTGACCTTGAACTCACTACGTAGGCCAGGCTGGTCTTGAACTTGGGGCAATCCTTCTGCCTCAGCCTCCTGGTTGCTAGGATTTCAGGTGTGCACCACCATGCCCAGCTTATGTTTTGTAATTAGGTATAGATAGATGACCACAAATTACTGTACACTGTGCTGAACAGCTAAGTGTGTTTCAGATATAATGACAAATCTTAAGGGTTCTAGTAATGCCAGCATGATTGTCATACTAAAATTCTATGTTGCCCTTGATTTCAAACCTTCTGTGTAAATTCATCCATCAGCATCCTATAAGAATTTGACTTACCTGATTGGTGGAAAAACTAACACTTTCCTGGTCATAATATATATTTCGAGCATTCTCCTGGGCGTTCAACAACTCACATTTGGAGACCAAAGCTGCAAAGATAACTTGGCTGAGAAGGCAGCCAGTGTTTTGTCTCTTACCCTCTAAGGTCATCAGTGACTCAGGACCTGAGATCTTTTGTACAGATTTTTACAACTGTAGTGAGTCACTCAACCTTCTGAGCAGGGACTCTGGTAGACCCTAGAGGACTGGAACCAGTTAATAAACAGGGTGCTAAAAAAAGAGGTCACTAAAGAGAGCAAAGGCTCCCAGCCTTTCACAGGACACCAGATGGTCAAGTAAGACTGACTCACCCTGGTGGCTGACACTGGCCGAGAGGCTGAACGGCTCTCTCCACATGGTTCCAAAAGTGATCCCTGGGAGACTTACCTGACCTTGAGAGATAGCAACGGGTTATTTATTTATTTTTTTTGAAAGGCCTGGGGTTCGAACTCACAACCTTACACTTGCCAGGCTGGCACTCGTGCCACAAATCAATCTCCCTAGCCCCAAGCAATGGGTTAATTTTGATCAACACAGGTCTTACTTTAAGTTGATATTAAACACCCAGGTGAAAAGTATAACTGAGAGATGTATAAAAATAACATCACAGTAATCAAGGCTAGATATAGAGAGGGGCTCTGCTCACTGACCCCTGCAGACTTTGCAGCTACTGCTGCAGCTGGCCAGTTTTATGGTTCAGTGAGGCTAGAAATCTACCGTGGAAGCCAGAAAAAACTCAGCAAGAATCTTTGCATTCCCTAGGTAAAATTGTCCTTCAAAACCACCAAATCCTGCATCTTCTTGCACCTACTATTGGAGGGACATGTGGACTAATAAGTAAGATTCTTTGTCTTCAGATAAATAATTCAGATTGATGAAAAAAATCTTTAAACGTTATTTATTTATTTATATTATGGCTGGCTCAGCCTGCCCTGGGAGTGAGGCCGGCGCAGCATGTGGTGCCGGGGATAGAACTGCGGTCCCTGCAGTTGACTATGCTTGCCTAAGCAGGGGCTTTAGACTGCTGAGCCATCTTGCCAGCACTGATGAAAAAAATCTTAAAAGAAATATCAGAATTATAAATAATTTCCATTGGTAGAAAGCTCTAGGAGCCAGCTCGTTAGAATAGGTATTCGAGTCCCTTCAGAGCAGTGTTTGGACTTTCCATGCTAGTGCTAATGCTTTGATTGTATGTGCTTTTGTCTACAAAAATTGTTTATTTTCACCAAGAGGCTGCCAACTTTCAAGTGATCACGGAGATGGAACCGACAATAAATGTTCCAAACTCCCTTGCCTGGTGCCAATTAGATTGGTATGGTAAAGGGAGTGCATACCTGATAAACCCCAGCCTGACTCCTATCCAAGGCCCCCAGGTTAGCTCTCTCAGGAAAGGTTCTGAATTTAGTCTCCCCTACACCGACCCTTCTCAGCTCAAAGGAGCTAGATTGAAACTATGGCTTTTCTTCCCTAGCCACAGTTAGAGGTAACTTTTTAGAGGAGGGAGTATTACAGGCAGCTAAGTTAGAAAAAAATGATACATAGTAAGAGGTGGACTGGGCTCTCAAAGAAGTCAGTGAAAGATAAAGACATCAGGGTCCAGGGAAATAGCTTAGTGAAATAAGCGCTTGCCTTGCAAGCCAAGAGCCTGAGTTCAATCTGGTCCTGCACCAAAAAAAAAAAAAAAGACATCAGAATTGTGGCTAGAGGTGCATCTCAGGGAGCCAGGGCCCCAAGATAAAGTCACAATGGCCAGGTTTGCACACTTCCCTAAGGAGTAAGTAAAACTGCAATTAGTACCATCCAGTCTATTAAATAGGGACATACATTAGACACCAGGGTGGGTGATTAGAATACCTGTACTCAGCTCTCAGCAAAGTGTTCTTGTTTTAGAAGTCATAGATAAGCCAACGTTAATGATGCCAGCTATATACCTTGCTACATTCCCAGCTTCCCTACTGGATCAATATTAGCCACCAGCTCTATTTGTAATTCTGTTTTTTGAGACAGAGTTTCACTATGCAGCTCAAACTAGCCTTGAACTGGCCATGCTCCTGCCCTAGCCTCTAGAGTGCTGAGATTACAGACGTGGGACACCACATCTGGCTATCCTTGTAATGTTACTGGTTGATTAGTTTGGCTCATTTTGTATTCGTATTCGCTGTATAATTTCCCGTGGTCAAGGCGTCGTTGGAAACCCATTTCGTGTCTCTCAGGAGCTATTTGTCAATAAATCTTTCGTACTGGCAACTTTTGTTGTTCCCTGGAATTCACGCTTGGATTTCAGGGACACAAACTCAGCACATCTGACACCTAGGTTGGGAGTTACATTTCTGCTATGCGAATAGGCTGGGAATGGGGAGAGTGTGTGTCCAGGACAGATGGGGCAGAACAGACAGATTTCATCACAGAATACAGTTGAAAGTACGAATGGTTTCCTTATATGTTACGCGTGTATCGTTTGTCAGATCCCCCAGATCTTGTTATGTAGCCCAGGCTAGCCTTGAATTTACTACACAGCTGAGGCAGGCCTCAAACTCACGGTGGTCCTCCTGCCTCGCGTTTCCAGAGTGCTAGAGCGACAGAAGAGCGCTTTTCGAGACCTTGACATTGAGGACTCTGGGCTCAGGAGAACGCGCCTCCTGCTGTCAGCAAGGAGGGGACTACATTAACCAGAAGGCTCCGCGCGGGTAGGCCTCCGGCCCAATGACGGCGCAGGATGGGCTGTTTCCGGGGCATCCGGATCCGGGACGGGACTTCCGGTTTGTTATTGGTGACGCCATTTGGATGCGTCGGTTAGGTCCACGCTGCTGACCAGTTCAGTCCAGTGGCCAGTCCCGGGCTGGTTTTTGAGAGACGGGCGAAGCAAGCCAAGTCGACCGAGTTGTGAGCTTGGCGCGCCGGTCCGCCAGGTCACTCCCCGGGCCGGGGAGGCTCAGGGTAGCCGGCCCGTGGGTCCTCGGGGATCGCGATGGCGGCGGCGCTGGTGGACCCGGCGCAGGTGAGCAGAGAAGGGCTCTGGCTCGCGGCTCCTATGCAAGGTGGAGAGGCGGAGGCCGGGACAGCCTCGGGTTGATTTTGCTGTGTTTATTTAGCAAAAGTGGAGAGGGCGCGTCACTAGGTTTCTCTCCAGCATCCGCACGGGGGGAGCTAGATACCCACAGTAGCCAGATCGCGCATAATAGGATCTGGCCAGCCGCTCCCCTTGCTACGGTAGACAGTGCTGGAAATCAGCGTGCTCTTAAGTCGTGCTTGGAGGAAGCAGATTACCATCTTTTGTGACAATCCACGAGGCCAGTAACTTATGTAACAGGCAGCTCTGTACAGCTGGGAGTTGGTTAATAACGCGCTGCTCTAAATTTCTCAGTTACACAGGAGAAAGCCAGGTGCACACGTTTCCCTCAATAGGTGACTTGCTGCATTGCCGGTTTTTGCCTATTGCAGCCTCCCCATGCGATGTGCGAGGCCTGAGAATGGTGGCTTACCTGGTTGAAAGAAGAAGCATGAGGCTCCGTGCCTGGGTCTCCCATCACAGGGCTAATCCAGACTCCGCGTTCCTGCACATTCCCTCTTCCTCTGCTGGGGCTCACCCCTTCCAATCTCGTCTCTTCTTCTCTAGGTCGCCACTCTTTGGGTACTGCCAGCCTGACTATGCAGGGCTCTTTGTTCTCCCAGTCTTTGAGTTTGAAGTTCATTCCACATAGCCGCTGTCCTGAGATCTCTGGTAGACCAACTTTGCATTTTGGGAAGGCTTTGCTCACATATCACTTCTTTGGAGAGGTCGTTCTGGCAGTTTAGATAAAATTATGTTGTTGGGCCAGCGAGATAGCTCAGTGGTCTAAAGCGCCTGCTTAGGCAAACTTGGGCAAGCCCGCAGGGACTGCTGTTTAATCTCCAGCACCACATGCTGTGCCAGCCCTGCCCAGGGCAGGCTGAGCTGATCACAAAAAAAAAAAAAAAAAAAAAAACCAAAGAAAATTAAGTGCTGGCCAGATTGCTCAGCAGATTACAGCACCAGTTTACATAGATGCCGGAATTCAATCCTAGACAAGTGGTGCTGGCCCTGCTGTTGTGGGGGCGGGGGGCACCCTGAGACAGAGGATGAAACTGGGCGTGGTGGTGCACACCTGTAATCCCAGTGCTTGGAAGGCTGAAAACAGGAGGATCACTATGAGTCTGATCTACGTAGGGAGACCCTGTACTAAATACTTTAAAAAAAAATTTTTTTTTTCGTATAGGTAATCTAGCAGAATTTTTAAATGGTCAGTTGAGGTTTTTCAGGGTATTTTGAAGGAAAAAGCCTAAGTGATGAAACAACCATAATGACTGGTTTTTGCTGAGTCTTCCATGTGGATGTTATTTTTGATTTCAGACTTAGGTTCTGTTATTACTGCTGTTTTACACCACAGGGTTACAAGACTGATGTACTTTGACTCTCCAGTGTCACACAGCGCTGAAGTAGAAAAAAACAAGATGATAGGAATTCCATGGTTGTAACATTGCATATTATTTTCTTCAAACCAGTGGTTGTATCTTGCTTAATACATTCTGCCAGTCTTTTGATTACGGAATTGAGAGCATTGACATTGATGTTTATAACTGATATGTATTGACTTATCCTTGGCTTGTTATTTTTTCCACCCCCTTTTTTCCTTCTGTTTAATTGATTGCCTTGCTTGGTAGGTGATGATGATGATGATGATGATGATTGTGATGATTGTGGTACTGGGGATTGAACTCAGGACCTTGCGCTTGCCAGGTAAGCGGTTATTCTACTGAGCTATCTCCCCAGCCCATGGTGGATTACTTATGTCGGGGCTCAAAGAGTTATAGCCCTCTTCAGCTCTTTCTAGAATATCCTTTGGAACACATTTGGAGTGCTGAATTTCCTGAGGAGTTCTTTGTCATGGAAGTATCTTATTTCTCCATCAGTTTTGAAAGATAGTCTTGTGTGGTACATCAGTCTGGGCTTGAGGTTATTTTGTCTTAGAGCTTGAAATACTGTGCTTCAAGCTCTTCTTGTGTTTGTGTTGAGAACTCAGCTGTGATTGTGCTGGGCTTTCCTTCATAGGTGGTTTGTTTCTTTGCTCAAACAGATTTTAATATTCTATTCTTGTGCTGAATTTCTGGAATCTTGACTGTGATGTGCCTTGCTATGGATTGTTTTTTGATTGTGACTAATTGGAGTTCTATATGCCTTGCTTATTTGTATAGCGAATTCTTCTTTCTTGCCAGAGAAGTTTTCTGTGAAATCTATGAAAAAGTTTTTATGTGTGTCCTTTTGAAACAGTGTCTCACTGTGTAGTTCAGGCTGGCTATGAGCTCACTTTGTGGCCCAGGCTGGTCTCAGACTTGCAACAATCCTTCTGCCTCAGCCTCCTGAGTGTATGAGCAAGTTTTTATATCATTTGTGCTAGCTCCTGTTTTCACTGACTCCACTTAATCTTAAAGTACTCTTTTTTGCATCATCCATTAGCTGCTAAATTAATTTCTCACGGTCCATTTGTATTTAAAAAAAATCTTCTCATAATCACTAGCTGTGGGCCAGTGAGATGGCTCAACCGTCTAAAGCGCCTGCTTAGGCAAGCTTAGGCAACTTCAGAGACCGCAGATCTATCCCTGGCACCACATGCTGCGCCAGCCCCAGCCAGGGCAGGCTGAGCCGGCCATAACATATATGTGTATATCATTACATGCAAGCCTGTCTTCTGTATCTGAGGTTTTGTCCTTGCATTGGCTCATCCTGCTGCAGATACTTTCAGTGGAAGTTTTAGTTTCTTGGATATCTGATTTAATCCATTTTACAGATTCCATTCCTTTCCATTTGTAGTTTCCATCATTTTTTTAAAAGCTTGTGTATGTTTTTATCTGTTCCTTCTGTAGAGTCTCTAAGCATGCCTTTCTTTCTTTTTTTTTTTTTGTGGGACTGGGGATTAAACTCTGAACCTTGCACTTGCCAAGCAGGCACTTGTGAGCTATCTCCCTGGCCCCACCTACCTATCTCTCTCTCTCTCTCTCTCTCTCTCTCTCTCTCTCTCTTTCTTTCTTTCTTTCAGCGTGCTTTTCATTGTGGTCAGTGTCTCTAGTTATCTTGAGAAATTATTTCTGATTTGATTTTTTTTCCAGATCGCTTTCCTTTTCTTTGTTGTTACCACTTCACAGAGGTCAGGTGGGTGCTTTTTTAGAATGTCCTATCTCATTGTCCCCTGGGTTTGCCTTTGGCAAACTGTATGTTTGGGGTTACATCTTGTTTATTGTATTCTCATTTTCATTTATTTTTAAATTTTATTCCTGCATTGATGCTTGTAAATGTCCTCTTGTGAATTTTTTGTTGCTAGTATTTAGAACCCGTAGGGAGTGACTACTTCTCAGAGATGTCTTCCAGGTGTAACTGGTTTTTGGCTTTTGAGTCTGCTGTAGGACCCTGCCTCTTCAGTTTAGTGTGGACAAGAAGTTGCTGCCTGGTTGGGCCAGCCCCTGGCTTGTTGGCACTGGCCCACAGTATTTTGTGTGAGCTTTAGTCAATTTCAGTCTGGGTGTACCAGGAAGACCAGCATGACTAGAGTTGCTGTGTCACTTTGGCTGATGTGGGACAGCTGGCAGTAGCAATAGTGTGAAACACAGCCACCAGCAGCTGCAGCCCTCTGTGTCCAGTGTTCCCCTCCATGATGTGTCTCTCCCTGCAGTGCTGTTATGGCCAGCAGTCACTGTGTTTGCAGTTTATTTGTTTGTTTTTAGGCAAGGTCTTGCTGTGCTGTTCAGAGTGGCCTTGAACTAGCTATATAGCTTAGGCCGACCTTGCACTCACAGCAATCCTTTTGCCCTAGCCCCCAGAGGACTAGGATTCCGGACATGCACCACCACACCAAGCTGCATGCCTGGAATCCTCAAGGAGGAGGCTGTGTGGCTACCTCCTTCTTTGTTGAAGTTTCTCCCCTCACTCTCCCTGTGGGCTGCCATGCTTATTTGGTCTTCATGGGTTTCCTCAGGTCACCTTGTGTTTGCAGTTCCTAGCTGCCCCTCCCACGCATGCAGTGCACCCCGGCTGCATGAGACAGCATCACTTCCCAGTCCCTCCTTCATTGAAGTCACTCTCTTTTTTATCCCCATGGACTTCAGTTCTCTCTTCAGATCTTCCTGGGTCCCAGGGACACACTCCCTCCTTCTTCTCCTCCAGTTACCATAGTCCAGGGTCTGGACACCAAATCCAAGTTGACTCGCCTTACGCTTTTAAAATCCTCCCTCCAGGTAGTGAGCGCGTTTGTGAAGGCTCCTTTCTCTCACTCAGGTCCCCTAACTTCAGGCCTCTGTGATGGAGAGGCAGCTGGTGTTGGTGTGTAGCCCAGAAGGTGGGGAGGGATCAATAGGAAACTGAAAGCCCACTCACTGAGCAGCAAGTATGCCTTTCTCTCTTATGACTGTTACGGATAATGCGGACATTGCTGTATTGACCGAGAAGTCAGGGCTCAGTGCTGAAGTGAAGTTGCACAGCCATGGAGGGGCAGTTTTAGGTGTTTGTGTTCTTTTTTTAGTACAGGGTCTACATGATCTCACTACACAAATTGGACTTGCAGTGATCCTCCTGATTTTGGCCTCCCAAGTGCTGGGAGTACAGGCATATGCCACACGCCCTGTCTCATTCGCTCCCTCAGCATACTCCTGGGGGCAGGGCTGGCATGGCATGCTGGAGGTGGAACCTCGGTCCCGGCGCCTGCCTAAGCAGACACTTTAGTCTGTCCGCTGAGCTCTCTGGCTGCCCTAGGTGTTTGTACTCTGATTCCAGGAGTCTCGCTTTAGATCCGTGGGGATGGAGTTGCCAACATCAGATGCGAAGCCCTCAGCCTGGGTCAGGCACCGTGCTGGGCCCGCAAGGCGCAGGTATTGCTGTGGCTGTGGGAACCCTTGCCGCTGTCTCTAGTGTTCCTTCATTCCCATGATGTCTGGGGCTCTGAGTGCACATCTAATAGCCCACAGTTTCCCGTGTCTTGCTCTCCAGCAGCTCCCGTACCGACGGTGTCTTTCCTCCGCCCTGCTGCAATCTCTCCACAGCATTGTCTCCTGCGCCCTGAGCACAGCGCTCTCCTGAGCCCAGCGCAGAGCGCAGTACTCAGGAAGCGCGGCACTCGGGAAGCGCGGTGTTGTTGGGGCCGGGTTCTCCCATTGCTTTTCCAGTGGAGCACACGTGACTTCCCATCTGGTAGCCTGGGCACTTCTAACACCTCTGCTGGACTCTCCAGGTGTCTGTGACCTTTGAGGACGTGGCTGTGACCTTTACCCCGGAGGAGTGGGGGCAGCTGGACCTGGGGCAGAGGACCTTGTACCAGGAGGTGATGCTGGAGAACTGCGGGCTCCTGATCTCCCTCGGTAAGGCTGCCTGCTCGTCTGTGCAGCGGCCCCGGCTGGGCTTGGCCGTGGAGCCCTGGAGCCTAAGCCCTCTGCCTTCCCACCGCGTAGTCCCCTCCTGTGCTCGCCCCTCTGGGCTGGGCCCCTGCGTCTGGGCAGGAGACTGTGCCACGTGGCCACAGGGGCTGTGGAGGGGGAGGGCGTGGGAGGAAATGGGCATTTCACTGGAAGCAGAGGCAGGATTCCCTGGAGGCCAGTGAGGACTGAGCCACTGCGATGACAGCTGGTTGCTCTGGCACCTGCTTGCTTCACGCGCCGTCTTTGAAGAACACTGCTCTTCACAGCAGCCCCCACGGCGCCCCAGTCCCTCCTCTTAGTGGCTGTGCTCCTGCCTCGTCTGTGTGTTTCTGTTTTCCTTTCTCTGCATCTGACCTCTATGAGGCACTCTGAGTCAAGAAGTGACACCCCAGAGTTCACACTCCCCTCTCGCTGTCAGCTGGGCCCGGAGCAAGCCTGCCTCTGCCCGCGATCCAAGACCAGCGACATGGTCCTCCCTGAACTCGCACCGCTGGGCACTGTTGGCAGCTCTGCGGGTGACAGCACGCAGCAGAGGCTGGACGTGCCTCCACCTGGCCCCCCTCGTCTGTCCTGTGCTCAGCCTTGCCTTGATTTGCTCCTGGTGAAATGGTGCTGGTCACCACAGGATGCCCTGATGTGTGAGAAGGTTCTGGAACAAGAGTGTGTTTAGCCTGTGACATGCAGAAACAGATCGTGAAGCTGGACTTGGGTTTCAGTAGCGGCCTAGGTCAGAGCAGATATGTCCTCCTGTCACACAGAGTTTGCGTGCTGGCCTCAGGCTCCAGTGTGGTGAGCTGAGACGGTGGACCTCTAAGAGGCGGGACTTAGTGCCAGGTAGTTCCCTCCTGGGGGCGTGGCCTGCCCAGATGTACTCTCAGTGGAGTTGCCACGGGACTGGTGCTGAGGCCAGGGAGCTGTGGGTGGGCCGCCTGACCTCTTGCTCTGGCTCTGTCTCCTCCCCTGAGCCCTCTCCCTGGCTCTTCATGCCATCGTCCGCCTTGAGGCTGAACCAAGGCGTTGTCCTGTCTGAGACCTTTAATCTCTCTCTATAAGCCTGTTTTCTTTCTTCTTTTGTTTGAATGTAGGAGTACTCTGCACCTGAGCCCAGGGCCTTGCTCCGTAGCCCAGGCTAGGCTTGACCTTGCAGTTATCCTATATCACCTTTAGTAGGATTATAGGCCTATGCCACCCGGGCTACAGGCATTGTTCAGTTTTGGAATGATAGACCTGAGCTGCGCTTGTCCCACCTCCTGAGATTTGATTTGTCCCCATCGGTACTAATTTGCTTTACTATTTGGAGTAGGTTTCTGTGGCTTCTGGGCCACAAGCCAGGTGCTCTGTGTTTCTTCATTCCAGGGCTAGGTCTCCGTCCCGAAGGCCCAGATGACTGGGTTCTGTGTATCTTGTCTTTTTGTTTGGGGTCCTGGGGT
>PVKN010004903.1:0-32203 GCA_004027915.1 Capromys pilorides
GGGGCAGGAGAGAAATAGAACTCAGCCTAATCCGGGTACCTGGTTTCCAAATGTTCTGTTCTCTTGCTGTGTGGAAGCTATAAGATATTTTTGTTTACAGGGAGTAAAAGTTGGTTCTTGTTTATGATGAAAAGCTATTGCATGTCGAATTTTGTATCATTTTACGCCCTCTGATATATACTTTAGCATTTTTTTCTACAGTTTCTTCAGCCTCTCAGATATCATTTTTATTGGATATGTCATAATTTATGGTGCTATTTTCCCAGTGTTAGCCATTTAGTTTCTAGCTGTTATTTTTTGTAATAGCTGACAATGTAATAAGCATATTTGTGACATACAGCTTTTTGCTTTTGTTGAGTTATTTCCTTCGGATACCTTTCCAAGGGTGAAATTACTGGAAATGTTTTACAGCACTGCTTTCCAAAGAGGTCATTTTAATTTATAATGGAACCTGTAACGTGTGAGCATTCCACTCCATTCCATTTCAACTTGGACCACGTATACTGCATGTGCTTTATTTGGTGAAGTTTTGCCCAACTGGGAGGTTTTAAAAATGTCTCACTGGTCTGCTTTACCTGCATTAAAACTTAATATCATGAATATTTGCCCTGTTTTGGTTTAACCGTTTTGTTTTGCTCTGCGTAAAGTGTGTTTTTGAGACACGGTCCCAACTAGGTAGCCCAGGCTGGCTTTAAACTTGTGGCGGTCCTCCTGCCTCGCCTTCCAGGGCAGGGACTGCACGTGTGGGTCACCACGGTGGCCGTTTAAACTGTGTCTTTCCTTTCCTTATCTAAGCCTGGGGTCTCAAAGTGCCTGTATGACTATGAATTATCTCAAAGTTTGACATATTTAATCTAAATATAGTACGGTCCTGTTTTTCTACCCCTCAAGTGCTTTTTTATTGTTTGTTTTATTCTCTCTCTCTCTCTCTCTCTCTCTCTCTCTCTCTCTCTCTCTGTCTCTCTCTTACTCGCTCTGTCTCTCTCTGTCTCCCCGTACTGGGAACTGAACTCAGGACCTGGTACTTGCCAGGCTGGCACTTATTTCACTGAGCTGTGTCTCCAACCCTCCTCTTTCTTTTTAAAAAAATTGGTACATCTTAGATATATGAAATGGTCACCTTCATCACAGGGAATTTTTACATGGACATGGTATGACTTTGTGTGTGTGCGTGTGTGTGTGTGTGCGTGCGTGCGTGTGTGCATGTGTGTGTGCGTGCGTGTGTGTGTGTGTGTGTGTGTGTGTGTCAAGGCAATGCGATGTGCAATGTGCTGTGCCTGGGTGCAGGCAGGCAGAGAGCAAAAAGGCCGTCTGTAGGGAGCAAAGAGCAGCAGGCTCTTTACAATAGAGTTTGAGGCTCAGCCAAATAGCTCAGCAGATTAAAGCACCTGTAAACAGGCGTAGGGGCTGGGGGTTCGATCCCCAGGCCTGCCATGCCAGCCCCAACCCTGGGGGTGCACTGAACCAGCAATTGAGACTGGGTGTGGTGGCCCACGCCTATAATCCCAGCTTTTGGGAGGCTGTAAACAGGCGGATCACTATGAGTCTGACCTAGTAGTGAGACCCTGAACACACTGTAGACCATCCCCCCACCCCTCAAAAAAAGAGTTTGGATTAAAGGATCCATTTAGCAATAAATATCTCAAGTTTACCTTTTTTTTTTTTTTTTCGCAGAACTGGGGATTGAACTTAGGACCTTGCACTTGCCAGGCAGGCACTTGTGCCCCTGAGCTATCTCCCCAGCCCCTTCAAGTTTATCCTTCTTGATGGCAGAGTAGTACTGCATTGTATTAAAAGACCACCTCCTCTTTCTCCATTTATCAGTTGATATCATTTAGTTATTACAAACTGTGTTGCTATAAACACGGGTGTACATATACCACTGTACTTTCATGGTTTAAGATACCAAGAAAAGGGGAATCCGGCTCAACTGGAATCTTTAATGTTAATTGTTGGAGGGATCTTGGTGCTGACTTCTACAGTGGTTGCACCAGCCCGCACTCCCATCAACAGTGGAAAAGGGTTCTGTTTCCCCTCTTTTCTCCTTCTGACTGATTTCTTGATAATAGCCATTGTGAAATGGAATTTCAGTATTATTTTAATGTGCATCTCTCTTTTTTAAAATTAAAGTCCTTTATTTTATTTTATTTTATTTTGCCTGGGATTGAACTCAGGCCCTTGAGCTCGCCAGGCAAGCACTTATTCTACTGAGCTATCTTCCCGGCCCCTAATTTGCATTTCTTGACCAGTGATTCTTTTTTTTTGTGGGGCCAGGGTTTGAACTCACGACCTTGCCCTTGCCAGGCAGGCACTTGAGCCACAGAGCCATCTCCCCAGCCCCATGACCAGTGATGTCGAACATTTTTTCATATATTTATTTGTAGTTTCTACTCCTTTATCTGAGAGGAGTCTATTTACGTCAGATGCCCATTTTTGGATTGGGCCTTTACACTTGGAGGAGGGTCTCTCTCTCTCTCTCTGTCTCTCTCCCTTTCTCTCTGTTCTTTATGTATTCTAGATATCTGTCCTTTGTCTGAGGAAGAGCTGGCAACCTTTTCTTCCCATTCCGTGGGCTCTCTCTTCACTCTGTTGGCAGTTTCTTTCACTGTATAAAAGATTTTTAGTAGGATGAGATCCAGGTTGTTGATTCTTTATGATATCGCCTGTGTGATGAGGGTGTTGTTCAGGATCCATGTATTTTTTTTTTTTTTTGACGGGCCCGGGATTCAAACTCACGACCTTGCACTTGCCAGGCAGGCACTTGTGCCATGGAGCTATCTCCCCAGCCCCCAGGATCCATGTTTGTAAACTGCTTGTGGCAGATCACTGCGTGAGTAGCATTTAGAACCCTTATAAAATGGATTACATTTCCTAGGTGTAGCTGGCTTTTGGGGGTTTGAGTCAAGATCCCCCCTCTTCGATTTGTTAAGAATAAGAAGCTGCTGCCTTCGTGGCCGAGCCCCTGGTTCTTTGGCTCTGGCCTGCAGGATCGCTTGTGCTCCTTGGATGGTCTTTGTCTTGGTGTACGAGGAAGGACGACTGATAGGAACAGTGCCGCCCCCTTGACTTCAGCGGTACAGTCGCCAATAGCAATAGCTTCCAGGGGGCCAGGGAGATAGCTTCGTAGCACAAGTGCCTGCCTGGCAAGTGCAATGTCGTGAGTTCAAACCCTGGTCCCACCAAAAACAAAACAAAACAAACAAACAAACAAAACAAAAAGAACAATAGCATCCAAGATACCTAGAGACTGGGAAGCTGTGTTATCAATTGGCCACTTTTCACCCTATGATGGGATTATATAACACAATGATAGAACACGGGATTATAGAACACAATCCGGAAACAAACCAGAAAACTGCATACAGTGGATACACCTTCAATGCGGGAGTTTCACCCTCAGGAGGGAAAACAGGGAAGGAAAACAAGAGGAAGAGATTAGAAGCAGGTTGGTGAGCATGGGAAGATTATGCAGATTTGGGGCCGCTGGTGAAGAAGACAGAGGGAAAGAGAGAAGGAAGAAATAAAAATAAGGACAGAAGAGCAACAAAATTAGCAAAAATGTTCCCACTCCTATACAAACAAGGGCAAACCAAAAAAGCAAAGCAAAACAAACAAAAGAAAAGAAACAAAAAAGAAGAAAAAAAAATGTTCACTTTAGGGTATTTCTCTTGTCTTTCTGGTCAACAGAATGGGCAGATACAGCCCCGATTTATTTATTTATTTATCTATCTATCTACCTATCTATCTATCTATTTATTTATTTAATATTTAGCGCAGGGTCTACAGGGTCTCATTACACAGATCGAACTCTTGGTGATCCTCCTATTCTCAGCCTCCCAAACGCTGGGATTATAGGCGGGCGCCTCCAAGCCTAGTCTCAATCGCCATCTCAGGGCGCCCTGGGAGCGGGGCTGGCCCTTGGCACGCAGGGGATCGAACCTCGGCCGCTGCGCTCTGCCTAAGCAGGCGCTTTAGTCTGCTGAGCTATCTGTCTGGCCCTTGGAGACCGGATTCACGTTGATTAATCCCAGGAAGCCGACTGTAGATTAATGGGGGCTGGGGGTGGTTAATCCCAGCAAGCCTGCACCTCGAGTTCCAGCTGTGAGGCCCCGACTGGGTTTGCCCACCCTGTCCCTCTCCACGTGCCTCCTGCCAGCTGGCGCTCGGCTCCCTCCTGGCTTGAACTCGGCTTCCCGACCTACCGCTGACCTGGACTTGGGTCACCTCCTCTGGACACCGGAAGCCAGCGGCTGGAGCCACGCTGCAGCTGCTCGGAGCTCCGACTGCAGCAGGCCCCTCGCCGAGATATCTGCCATCCAAGCTCCCTCTCCTGCACCCCACTACCTCACCAGCCACTGTTTCTTCGTGGAGTTCTCTGGGGTCACCCACAGTCATTATGTGTCCCCGGCTGGCTGCGCGGCCCCTCCCCCACGCTATGTCTCATGACCGGTTCCTGCATGCACCACGGTCCGCTAGGTGCAGCCGCGCGCCCCTGTCATCCCACCCCTTGGGAGATGGCGGCAGGATGCTCTCCGTCAGTTCAAGGGCGGCTTGGGCTCCATCCTGAGTTCCAGCCACCCTGAACTACGCAGCAGGACCCTGTGCGAGCTCCTACGTTCTCACCGCAACCCCCTGGAGGGGTTCCGTTATTTCAGTTTTTAGATGAGAAACATTTGGGTTAGCAGCGTTAAGTAACTTAAGCAAGGCCACGCGGAAGGGCCACAGAGCTCCCCTGCGGCCACCTCTCTAGAAGTTCTGGGCTTGGGGGTCATGCTCACTTTTCCTGTTTTTTTTTTTTTTTTTTTTTTTTTTTTTTTTTTTTTTTTTTTTGTCTTTTTGAGACAGGGTCTCGCTATGCAGTTCAGGCTGGCCTTGAGCTCACTTTTACAGCCCAGGCTGTTCTCGAACTCACACCCAGTCCTCCTGCCTCTGCCTCCCAAGCGCCGGGATTATAGGCGTGGGCCAACACGCCTTATTATTATTTAGCTCTTATTATGAGCTGCGCTGCTCTGAACAGGAATGTGCCCGCGATGATGTGGCCACCTACTTCAGTGGTGTAATAATTAAGTATCGTAAGTAGGTAAGTAATAAATAGATTGAGGCACAGTTTGCCTACAAAAAGAGCTCTCCGTTCTCCCAGGTCAAGACAAAAGCATTTGATCTTGTCACTACCAGTGCCACTAAGAACAACTCTATAAATTCTAGATAGAAGACCTTTGTCTGAATACTTATCAGTTAAAATCTTTTTGACATTTGTGGGTTGTCTTTTCACTCTGTTGGTAATTTATGTTTCTTTCTTTCTTTCTTTCTTTCTTTCTTTCTTTCTTTCTTTCTTTCTTTCTTTCTTTCTTTCTGTGGGGCCAGGTTTCAAACTCACAACCTTGCAGTTGCCAGGCAGGCACTTGTGCCACAGAGCTATTTCCCTGGCCCCAGTAATTTTTTTTTGATGTGCAAATCTTATTAGCTGGAGAAAGTTCCAGTTGTTGATTCTTTCAAGTGTTAAACATGCATTTTGACTTTTGTCCATGAACTCTTTGCCTACCCCGATGTCTTCAAGATTTTCTTAAACAATGAAGTGACTACAAAAAGAGAAGATAGGAAACATGGCAGGAGCAAAACCATGCACTTATATACACAGGATGAATTAAATAATAATCCTAAGAACCTCCAAAAGGCTTTTCACACTGATGATAGCAATGTGTAACATTAAAACTATGCTTGGAATGCCTGTCATTCTGGTGTTTTAGATATGTGCTGCTTCTGATGTAATTTCAGTTCCTGCTATACTCTCTGTCAAGTAAATGGTTGATTTACAAGAAAACAAAAGGGGTATTAAATGAGAGTAGGAGACTGGGGAAAATGCCGTAAGATTGACGGGCTGCAATTTTGTGTGTGCTTGGATTTCTGAATTTCTGTGTAAAAATGTGTAACTGCTTTTATCACATTCTATAGAGATTTATTAGAATGTCAATGATTGATAGAAAATACGAATTTCAAGTGAAGTTTAAGATGTTTTGTCTTAGTTACTTTTTACTTGTTGCTGGGACAAATACTGACACTCAAAATGAAGGAAGGAAAGGTTTATTTAGCTCACAGTTGCTGGAGGTTTCAGTCCATATTCGGCTGGCCCAAGGCTGAGTGGAACAGGGCAGAGAGAATCTAGTTCATGGCAGCGGAACAGCAACAATCGCAACAGAGGCAACCAACCAGATGCAGAGAGCAACAGCCAGCATCTGTCTCTCTGTTTCTCTTTATATTACATTCAAGCTCTGTGCCTCAACCTATCAGCCTTAGGCCACACCCATAATCCCAGAAGGACTCAGACCCATAATCCCATCCATACTAAAACACATAATCCCAGTGGATCAAGAGTCAAGTAATCCCAGCAGTACTCAGACCCATAGTCCCATCAGTACTAAAACACAAAATCCCAGTGGATCATGACTCAAGTCTCAGACTCTAGAAGTCCCTGCCCCATGATTGCATGAGACTTTGGGGGGACAACTAGATATAAACCATAACATGCTTGATACTAAGAAAGACAGTGATGTTAAGCTCAAGTACCTATGTCATAAAGTTATAGTATCACTAAGCTTTTCTTTTGGAGGGTTAAGAATATAAGTTCACAGACCAAAAATTAGAGAAAAAGAAGGGCTACAAGGATTGCCAATACTTTGGCCCTAGCCCTTAAGGTCAGGGAGGACTCAGGGCAGAACAGAACCTGTGCTGCAACATCCTATAACTCAGGATGTTTGGTTTCCCAAATTTTCTGTTCAAGGAGATTATCGGACCACAGAGGAAAGGGATAGATGACATATAGTGTGCCTAAGGAGAGTCACATAGAGAGAAAACATTCTCTCATGCTTTTGCAGGGAGCAAACTGGCCAAGTAATGACCGTGACTCATCCAGATGGCTGACACTGACAACAGTTCTACAAAGCACTGTACATGGTTTCAAAGTTAATTCTGAGGGGATTTGACTGACCTTGGGAGATACAAAAGTTACATGTTTTGTTATACAGGTCTTGCTTTAACTTGCCCTTTACCACCCAGCAGAAAAGTTTAACCACGAGGCATAAAATGTAAAGCTAGATTAGTATGCTGAGCTGTAAGAGGCTTAAATCAACAACTTCCAACATTGCCAGTTTTACCAATAACCCACTGTGATCATGGAACATTGGATGATGTACGCAACTACTTTCTCTTAGTTCAATGAGGGGAAATTTTTTGTACCAATATCGATTAGAAAAATTATCACGTCTACACTGTGCACTCTGTATAACTACTAGGAGGACAACAATATGCATTGTGTCAATTGTTAGGAATGCACTACTAATGTGTTTTGAAACTGTCACATTGTTATTTCTTATTCAAAGTTATAAAAGATAAAATAATAATAATAATAATAATAATAATAATAATAATAATAATAATAGAACAACTTTACTCGTACCCCATTCCCTCCTCCCTCGCCAGTGAGTCTCTCCCCCAACCCCAGGCTCTGCTGACCGCTGGTTGGTCTGTCTGCCCCGTCACTCCACCTTTCCCAGGCTGTCCCCAGGAGGGTGTCCTGCAGCACACAGCCTTTCGATCCTGCTCCACCCCTGCAGACCACCTGTGTGCGCCTTCTCATTGCTGAGCCAGATTTCACCACATGGCTCTGTTTATCCTCCTCTTGTTCTCCAACCTTATTATTTCTAGCTTTGTCGCACCTCCCTTTCCAAGGGTTTTAAGTTTTAAATATTTGTCAGCAAAGCTTTTGTTTGTTTGTTTGTAGACAGGGTCTCACTGTGTAGTTCAGGAGGCTGGCCTTGAACTCACTATGTGTCTTAGGCTGGTCTTGAACTTGCGGGCAATCCTCCTGCCTGAGCCTCCCCAGTGCTAAGACGACTGGAGTGCTCCACCACACCTGGTGTTGTCAGCCAACGTCTCTAGTGTGATTGCTTCTCTTGAGACAAGTTTGGCTTAAGCTAGTCCTTTTGCAAACAGCAGAATTCTAACACGCACAATCCCTACGTGTTTGTCCCTTAGGCTTTCGTAGGGTGGCTCACCTTTGTCAATATCTCGTCTTCTGCCACCACGGACTGGGCCATCTTGGATGTCCTGAGTACAGTGGCATAACCCTAAGAGCTTTCTTCCTGTGAGTATTTGATTCTGAAGGAATTTTAATCATTAGTGGCAAAAGCAAAGATGCTGAAAATAAATGTGTTCTCCTGGGGGCAAAGAGGAGTGCCCGGTACTGCAGAGACAGCATCACTGGGGAGGGGACTGAGGTGGCCCTCGAATCTCCACCTGGGTGGCATTCTGCTGAGTGCTTCAAACGCATTGCTTTGTGTTCGGGGAATTAGTTTGTCTTCCTATTAGTTCAATGCTTGGTAGCCCACTGCGCTCCTCAGTGACGCGTCACAGCAGCTGACAGACGCTTTCCCATTCCTGGTCCGGGACTGAATTTGCGTGGTTCTGGCAGAGGGATGGGGAGGAGCATGCTCCTGGTGAGAGAAGACTGAGGAAATTAAAGGGTGTACAAAGGGGACAGGGAGACTCGCCTTTGGGGCTCCCTTCTTACTCTCAAACTCGGGGTTGGATCCCTGCTCCTCAGCCCTGTACATGCCCCTGCTAATCTCTGGGACTATCTGTCTCACGAGGTTCATCAGCCCAACACTTACCCAGCCTGTCTCATCCTCTTTTTTTTTTTTTTTTTAAATTTTATTTATTTATTTATTTGTTTGCTTGTTGTGTTTGTTTGTTTCTTTTTATTTATTTATTTTGTGGCTGGCTCAGCCTGCTCTGGTGGTGGCGCTGGCGCAGCATGTGGTGCTGGGGATCGAACCGCAGTCCCTGCAGTTGCCTGAGCCTTCCTACGCAGGCGCTTTAGACCACTGAACCATCTCGCCGGCCCCTCATCCTCTTTTAAGACTGGGCTGCTGACTGAGATAAGAGCAGCCAACCTAACTTTCAGGCTCTCTCAGTTGCCAGCTGTCCAAGGCCCAATTCAGGGACCTCCCCACCCCAGGTCGATGCTCAGAAGTCGCTAAATCTACGGCTATGTTGGAGTCAAGAGCGGCAGAGCTTCACAGACCGCCCCATGATGAGATCACTGATCCCCCAGCGCAAGCAGTTGCTACCTACCTAGCTCTGCTGGAGCGAGGACATTTGTCTCCTGGGAACCTAATTGCCACAGGAGCAGTGGGATTCCTCTGGTGCTCTGGGAACCAGAACTGAGGTACTGATCGGCTGGACCCTGGCCCAGCTCAGATAAAGGCTGGCCTCGTGTTTTGTGAGCAGGGCAGGCTGACCTCTACCGTGGCCCTGCTTTTTCCCCTCAAGGCTCTATCTGGGGTCTTTTTCTCTTCTTCCTTACCTCCACCTAATCCTGTCTGTGCCTTACACTGATGTGCCCTGAAATTATTTTTCCATAATGTAAGTTAAGAACCTACAGGAGCTTCCCAAAGTGGTGGGAGTAGGTTTCCTTCTTCTTGTTTTTCCTTTTTCTCCCTGACCCCCCTCCCTCCAGGTACCAAGGTTTAAACTCAGGGCCTCAAGCATGCTAGGCAAGTGCTCTACCACTGAGCTACCTCCCCAGAGACCCCATTAAATTTTTTTTTTTTTTAAATTCTAACACTCAGGAGAATGAGACAGGAATATCACCATGAGTTTGAGGCTGGCCTGGGCTACATAGTATATTCAAGATCAGCCTGAACTACATAGCAAGACACTGTCTTAAACAAACAAACAAACAAACAAGTTGAAGTAAATAATTAAATAAATAAATGAATGAATTTTGAGACGAGGTCCTGCTAAATTGCCCCGGATGGCCTCAGACTCGAGATCTTCTTGCCCTAGCTGAGATGACAAGCATTCACCACTTCACTGGGCTAGGGTGGGTTTCTAATTAGAGAAGTGAGGCCTCTAAGAATAGTAAAAGTATCCTAAAGCCACTAGCTGTTGGCACTGAGAGGTCTGTATGTACATGCGGGACCATTCACAGTTCTCATTCTTGAGGTCGAGAAATATCGCCAGTATAAAGTGGAGAAAAGGGAAACGTTTATTTTCTTCACTTGAGTTAATTCCAGTGCTATTTGAACTTTGCTTTTGGATGATAGTCAGGTTGTCTGACCTCTGCATCTTAAATTGTTAGTCTTTGGGAAAATGCAGGGCTTCTGTGAGGAGCAGATTCCTCTGGGTTGTCACTTGATCCTGCACAGAATTAACCGCGAGGAAAAGGCGGTACAATCTGGCCTCACCCAGGAATTTATAGGGAGGGATGAGGTTGTCCCATGAGGAAGACACGCATGGCCCCTCATCCCTAGTGTGCTGGCAGGGACTGGAAACCGCATCGCTTGTCTTGGTTTCCTGTTGGCTACAGAACCGAAGGTGGCTTCGCACCTCAGGTCCTTGGTGGGAGGCTGGGCGGGCTCCGCCTGGTGCAGACAGACATTCCAGCAGCAAGGCCTTCCCAGGTGACCTGTTGTACGTCACAGTGTTGTTAGTTACAGCCCCATAGAACAAATTCCTTTCATTCTACCCACCTATCTCAGTTTATCATTGTGTGCTCATCTCTATGGGTTTTGCGTCACTTCTGTGAGCGGCGGTGGATGGTAACCCCCATGAAGGCAGTTCCCCAGATTAGGAAGCCAGAGCCTACGGTGGAGGCCGTAGAGCCACCTGAAGATCTTCCCACAGCACCATCCAGCCTAAAAAATGAAGTCAGACAAATCCCAACCGTGGGGGTTTAGGGATGTCCATAGACGGCATGTGGAATGAACACGTCTGACTGTGATTCACGCAGACAGTCAAAGCTAGAGAAGCTGGGCTCCTCTCTCAAACTGAGGAGGTGGGAGAGACAGGGAGATCCAGAGAGACGGACCCAGGGAACTCTCTGGCACAAGAGGGCGCCATACGCAGGGCTGTCTTTGAGTGAAAGACAGCGGTCTGATCTCCCAGATGTGCTTCTTGGTTCTGGGCTGCTTTGTTTTCATTTTCGGTCTTCTTTTCCATAGCAGAAGTCTCAAAGTCAGCAACAGCAGCTGGATTTTAGGCCAGCTGTGGACTGTGGCGGTTGTCCTCGTGGGTTGTTACTCCTGGCTAACCTCAGGGACACTGACTCAGCAGTGTGCCTTTCCAAACTCCTCTAGGACAGAGACCTCGAGGTTGAGGAACTTTGGTGTCTGAGGGGCGGGGGGCAGTGACACATGATCTTACATTGGGCAGGGGTGGGGAAAGAGTGTACCTGCCTGTGATGGTTTATGTCTAATTGTTCCCCCAAAGCCTCATGCAATCATGGGGCGGGGACTTGTAGTGTTTGAGACTTGAGTCGTGATGCACTGGGATTATGTGTTTTAGTACTGATGGGACTATGGGTCTGAGTACTGCTGGGATTACTTGACTCTTGATCCACTGGGATTATATGTTTTAGTACTGATGGGGTTATTGGTCTGAGTAGGGAGGGGATGATTGGTGTGGCCTAAGGTGGATAGGCTGAGGCAGAGAGCCTGAATGTAATATAAAGAGAGAGAAAGAGAAGGGGGGAGAGAGAGAGAGAGAGAGAGAAAGAGAGAGAGAGACAGAGAGAGAGAGAGACAGAGAGAGACAGAGACAGAAAGACCCCTGTTGCTATTCTCTGTGCCCTGGTTGGTCTGTTGCCTCTGTCACGATTATTGCTGTTCCGTCGCCATGAACTGGGTGCTCTCTGCCCTGTTCCACTCAGCCTTGGGTCAACCGAATATGGACTGAAACCTCCAGTAACTGTGAGCTAAACAAACCTTTCCTTCCTTCATTTTGGGTGTCGGGTATTTGTCCCAGCAAGGAGTAAAAAGTAACTAAGACACTGGCCAATCTTGCATTGAAATCCACAACTTAGGTTTTTTATTTTTTAATACTGACTCTGCGTAGACAAAAGAGCGAAGTCGGTTGCCCATTGCTCTTTGTAATCATTGCTTCTGAGGCAAGGCCCAGAATCCAGACTACAAAACCCAAGAACCAAACAGAAAGGCATCTGATTGCCAACGTGGAGAAGAAGGATAGTGTAGTGGTTGATACGTTGTGTCAACTTAGCTGGATGACGCAACGGCCTGGCTCCCTGTTGGTGGGAGTCTCACCCCAGGGTACAATTGGTACCACCCTGGAGCAGGATCAGGGCCTGCCTAAGATATGTTTGGCTCCTCCCTAGAGCGGGATCAAGGGCCCATCCTGGGGTATGATTGGTTTCACCCTTGGGCATAATGTGCCCACGTCAGAGTGACTGAGCACAAAGAGACTTTTTAAAGGTCTAAGGAAGGAGTCAAGACGTCACTTCCTCGGAGAAGCTTCAGTCTTCGCATTCGGCCTGGACTTCATCGTCTGGCTTGCAGCACAGACTCTTCAGCCTCCAGCTTGGATCTTTCGCCACCCATCGCAGACTCTTCAGCATCCATCACAGACACTTCAGTCTTCTATCGCAGACTCATCAGCCAACGGATAGAGACTTACATGGAGCACTGCAGTGAGTTTCAGACCTCGGGACTGAATTGTCCAGTCTGGAGTGTGCAGATGCCTTCTGCACGCTTCCTCATCTGACTCTGTGGCTGACTATTGTAAGCCAATCTTATAACTCCTTATATATTGTATATTTTGTGTTAATATCCATTCCTTATATTTTTCTGTTCCTCTAAGTAAAACCCTGACCAATACAGATAGGCACAAATGCTGTGGGGAAGTTGGGAGCCAGACACAACTGTGCGGCAAAGCTGCTGCGCGGCTCCGGCTGCACGTCCACCTCATAGGAGCCTGGGGTCTCCGTGTCAGATGCCGAAGGCCTCACGTTCCCTGGTGCCCCCCCCAGTACCACTATTAGCGTGTGCATTTGTGTAGGTCAATGAGGAGGCATCTACTCTTCCCCTTGGCTTTCCTCCTGTGCAGCTGTGCACCAAATCCTGTTGATGCCGCCTCCTAGAGTTCAACCTCAACCTGCCCGTCTCCCCCTCTCCTCTCCATCACCTTCCAGCACCTCTACACAGGCACAAGGAATGCAGGGTTCTCCAGAACTTGTGTTTCTGCCTTTGTTTTCCCTCCTCCCCAAATCTGACGGTACCACGGACCACGGATGGTCCGCACTGCTGTGGGAGAAAGAGCCTTCCTAGGCTCACTTTTGTGAGTTCTCCCAGCCTTAGCTCCTGGCTTTCTCTTCTTTCCATCCTAGTTTAAGTTCTTCCTTCCGTTCTTCCAACATGTGGGCCATTCTCTGCTCTTCCCTTCCAGTTGCCCCCTAGCCCCATGCCTGTTTCCTGACTAATCGCTACCCATCCCTTCAGCCTAGTTAGACATCACTCCTTGGACTTGAGGGCCAGCAGGGCAAGGGCCTCCTTGCTACCCCGGTGGCATCCTCAGAGCTGGCATCGGCCAGTTGGAGTTGCCTGTCTTCTTTCTAGCTTCACTGTCTAACGCATGTGAGTGCTTAATAAAGGCTTGTTCATTGAGAGAAGGAACACAAAGCACAGAGAGATGGGCTTGCAACAAAGCGAGCCTAGGAAGACTAGACAATCTGGGTATTAGTGGGGCAGCCTTTGCTTTCTGGGTAATGAGATGGTGGGTAATTCTCATCTTCTTCTCCAACTTCTTTCCTTCCTTGCGTTTCTCCCGCCTTCTCCTTTTGGCATAGGTACTTTCTAAGCCATCTATTATCAATGTGTATTTGTTCTAGACTAACATGAGAAAGATGGCTCATTTATTTCATTGCTCTATGGCATAAATATTGCATTCTGGGTTTTGAATTTTACGTCACAACGATCTGATGCAGAACTCTGGCTGCTGTCCTTGAAGGCAAGCAACCACTTTCTATTCTGGGTCTTCTCTTGAGCTCCATCTCAGCCTTTCAAGGCTTTTTAGCCAATTATGTCAGGTGCATGTAATGAAATGGCTAAATGAGTCTTTAAAAGGCTACAGGTAGGCAAGATAACAAAGGATGTTTAAAAAGAAACGCAAGCCAGCTAAGGGACTGAGTGCTACATATCATGGGAAAATGAGTTCTGACGAGTATTTGCTACCTATATAAAATTAAGGTGGCCACGTCCTTGCGTGTCCATGTGGGAAGTCTCAAGAGTGTGAATCCCTCCCACGTGCACTGTGGGTGCCACGTGACTGATTACGGCTTCCCGTTCGGTCTTTACGTGGTCTTCCATGTGGTCTTCAATGGAAGGTCTCCTTTCCCACCCTGGTCTAGAAGTGGAGCTCCCGGCCTGCAGGGAAACATTTTTAGACCAGTCATCTGGGCGTGAGGCAGGCCTCAGGCAGGAAGAGCAGGGTACAGGTTTTATCTCAGGTCAGGGAGCGTGCCTTTCGGATGTCGAGTTCTTGCTCCTTTGGATGTAGACTCCTAGGAAAAAAATGTCTAGGAAAACTTCACCCTCTCGGCCTCCATCTCTGGCCAAGTTCGTTCTCCACAGCACCCAAGGCTGGGCGATGTGTCTCCCAAAACTTAGCTTGCTGCCCACGCATTTTCCTAAATGAACAGATTCTGGATGGGGCGGGTGCAACCGGACAAAGTAGAGAAGCGTACTTTCTGTCCCTGAAAGCTGTGAGCCCCTGCTGTGAGGGATGCACACGGCTGGGGCCGGGGCCGGGGCCGCCTGAGGGCCGTGGACTGCTCTACCTGTGCTACTGTCAGCTGTAGGGGGTGGGGTGGGGTGGTGGGGGATGGGGGGGCGCAGTCCTGTCCGCGTGATCTTCCTCCCAGGGGATTGACTGGCCTCTCCTGAGCAGGCATTCCCGGTGGACCCTGGGACTCACACACACAGCATGGGGGCAGCGGTCACAACCAATGCTGTGACTCAAGGGGGTGGGAACTCAGCAGTCCCCCTCTGAGGGAAGGGAGTTCAAGGCACACAGGGAAAGCGTGCAGGCTGGGAGGCCTGTGGCCAGTTAGGAGCGCACCTGCTCAGAGACGCCGTTGCACGCTCGGGATAAGATCCCAAAGTCCCCGCCTCCCTTTCCTTACCCACTGAGCGGCGTGTCTGTGTCTCTAACCCACGCACGTCCTGCTCCGCCCAGGCCCTTCGCCCAGGCTTCTCCCACCCCGGCGCCATGCTCTTCCTTCTTTGCAAGGACAGCTTCTCCTCTTGAGTCCCAGATTACATGGCATCTTTTCACACAGGCTTTCTCGGACCACCCTAAATAGGCTCGGAGAGTCAGTGTCACTACAACACGCTCATTCCCTTCATTGGTCTATACCAGCTTGGGTCTTTGTTAAGTACCAGACCTATGCTTCTTGTATTCGGTGGCTCGCCCAGAGCCTAGCGCTGTGCCCGGCACGTGCTACATGTGGAGCTGGATTAGATGAACAAATCAGTGGCACTCTGATGTGTACCAAAGTGCTCGGCTCAGAGAGCCTGACCGAGAGCTGAGTCGGGGCCGCTCTGCTCTTCCAGGAGGTCTTAGTGTGGAGCATCTGTTATAATTTAGATCTAGGATGTGCCCTAAGGACCCTCAGGGAGGCGACTGCCTTGTGCCGCACTCCACCGCGGACTCAGCACAGCTAAGCGTGCTGCTGGGAGGCGGGGCCTGGTGGACGCCGCGTGTCACCCGGCTGTGCCTTTGCAGGGTGCGCCTTCCTGCCTGGCTCCTCCCTTCTCCCTCTGATGCCTGGCTGCAGTGCAGTGAGCGGCTTTCCTTCACCGCGCCCTCGACCACCCAACTTCTACTGCAGAGTCTGTACCTGTGGGCTGAATGCCCCCAAACCGCGAGTCACAGGGAAACTGTCCCTCTTTAAGGTGCGGGTGTTGGCTGGGCGCTTGTCCCAGCGATGGCGAGCTGACTGACTGGCACGGCTCTCTTCTGCTTTCCCTGAGTGCTGGCAAATTGGCTCTTCTGCGCTACCCTTGACCTCACTGTGTCCACGGCATTTAAAAAGGACAGCGGAACGGGGTCCTCCTGTCATCAGCTTGCTTGTGGCTGTTTCAGACTTCAGAAGGAAGACACGTCTGGGAATAGCAGCTTGGTGATCCAGCCACCCTTCCCAGTGTGGAGATTCAGTGGGGTTCATTTTACACGTCCCCCTCAAAGAAATCGGGGTTTTGCTGTTATTATTTATTTATTTGCACAGGGGATTGAACTCAAGGGTTTACGGATTATTTATTTATTTATTTATTTATTCATTTATTTATAAACAATTTGCACTTGCCAAGCGGGTGCTTATGCTACTGAGCTATCTCCCCAGCCCTTTACTGATATTAATGAAGGTCTTTTTTTTTTTTTTTTTTTTTTATTACAGCTGGCAGTGTAGTGAAAGACACTGCCACACAAATATGGTCACAAAGAGTTGGTATGTCATGTCAAAAATGTTGCAAATGTTCCAAAACGTGAGTTTTTAGGTTGCTGTCACCAGGAAAATTGACCCCAGGTCACAGTGACTTCTCTTTGGCTCATAACCTGCATTTACAAACCCCACTTAGTTATTATCCTCATCTTTCCTTTCCTCGCCCTCTCTGGCCCTGTGGCCCCTTCGCTAACCCACCTTGGAACCTTTGTGCCCCTGCTGCCTCTGCCCAAGAGCTTTTGTCCTGGGCGTCCACAGCTCGCTTCCTCTTCCGTGCTCTGCTTGGTAAACATCTCCACAAGGTCCTCTCTGACATTCTGTTTAAAATTGTGACCTCTCTGCCATGGCAGGTCTCAAGTTCTCTCCAAAAACTTAGTTCTTTTTTTTTTTTTTTTTTTCTTTTTCAGTACCAGGGATCGAACTCAGGACCTTGAGCTTGCCAAGCAGGTGCATATACTGCTGAGCTATCTCCCTGGTCAACTTAGCTCTTTCTAGTATACCATAATAATAGTTGTTATTTTTCACTCGTTGCCTGACTGCTTTCACCAGATGCTGCACTCTAGGAACTGGTGTTTACTTTTCTCATTCCTGCATCCTCAGCTAGTACAGACAAGTAGCTACTCAACAAATATTTATTACATGAATGAATGAATGAATAATTCCATTAGTGCCCATCCTTCCTTCTGGACATGTTAAAGTTTTTATGATCAATAATAGAAGCCTAGGAAATATTTCCTATTTTTTCTGTTTTATAGAAAAGAAAACAGAGGCTCAGAGACATCAAGGAACTTGCCTACAGGCACTCAGCTGCTACCTAAGTTTGGGATAGAATTTCATTAGTCTGTTTTCAGAATCACTATGCTGTATAGTTCTGTGTCCTCACGGGTTAGTAGAAACACCCCAGAGAAATTCAGCCCTGTCTTATGCTGGATGAGGACAGATGAGGTCAGACAGGAGCAGAAATACTGTTTCAGGGTTGGGAGACACAGAAGTGCACGGGAGTGGGGATAGTCTGGCCCGAAGGCCGCTGGGTCAGCAGTGAGTGAGGGGCAGGTGGTGTGTTCACTGCGCTGTCTTGCAGAGGTTGCAGAGTGGAAGAAAGGGACATGAAGTGTACAGCAGTGATTATAGATCTCCAGTCTTCAGGACCTGGAGGGAGCGATCCCTGTGGATCACGTGTGCATCGACTCTGTTCAATCACATTTCTGCCTGTTGCATCTCTTATTTGGAATCATGATTGCAAGTCTCTATGAGCTCTAGGATGACAAACAGGAGGAGCTGCACCATGCACTTGACATGAGTGGGTGCGTTCAGGGTGGCGTGGCTGTGAACGCAGGAGACTGAACATGGAGTGCCTGCTACCCGCTTGCCTGCTCAGGACAAGGTCTCAGGGGGATGAGAAGGAAGAGGCCCAACGTCTCTGGTCTGGTGCTGCAGGGCTCCCTCTAGCCACCTGATCTTGGGCTGAGCTCATAGTTGTGAGTGAGGTCTTCAGGCGTTCTGTCTGAGGGCGTGTGTGGTGCTCACAGTGTGGTTGTTTATTACCCGATACTCATTAAAGATGCACATTCGCTGTCCTCTCCTTCCAGGGCTAAAATACAGGCCCAGCAAGCTGTGTTTGATGATTGGCTGATTGATGCTGGAGATCGAATCCAGGGCCTTAGACTTGAGAAGCTCACGTTCTACCACTGAGCTAACCCTGTAAAGCCCCCTGGATCCTATGTCTTGCAGGCCCTCTGGGTGGTTCTAAAGTGAGAGGATGTCTGGTAAGGTCTTAGTTACTTTTTCATTGCTGAGACAAAATACCAGACACTCATAAGTTAAAGAGAGAAAGATCTATTTTGGCTCAAAATTTGTAGCAATTTTAGTCTATCTTCAGCTGCCTCCCTGGCAGGGTGACATGGCCGATGAGCGAAGTAAGGGGCAGGGTAGGCAGGAAGCAGCGAGCCTTCCTTTTGTCTTTTCCTTTATATGCCATCCAGATTATGAGCCCAGTGGTTGATGCCACCCACACCCAGGTGGGGCTTCCCTCTTGGGTAACTCCATCATCCATGACTATGCTAAAGTAGTCAGTAGGACTGACCCCGTCCTCCAGCCATCTTTCAAAGGCCCCTCCTATAAATGCATGAGGCTTTGGGAGGGGGTACATTGAGATATAAGCCATGATAGACAGGTACAGATCATACTAAGGTAGGGGTGCAGGCTCCTGTTCTATTTCCTTCAAAGCCATTTGTCTCCCCCTGGCTTGCTATAGGATTTGGAGTCAGATCTGGATTTGAATGAAAGTTTGAATACAGAAGTAGTTAATTTCTGGAGCTTCAGTTTCCTTATATGTAATGTAGGCTTAAACAATCTCATTTGTAGAGGTTTATTACAATTAAGTTAAAGTTAACTGAGGTGATACATGTGAAGTTCCTGGAACACAGTAGGCGGTCAACACCTTCCTTTGTCTCCTGTCATCCACCTCTGTGAGTCTGGACTTGTTGAAGGGAGTTGGTTGTGAATGTCAGAGAAGCAATTCACATCAGCTTACGGAAAAATAAGAACCTGATGGGCTCAAGGTATTCCTGGAAGACTTGTTCCTTTTTGCTGATTCCAGTTTCTCTTGACCCACTTACTCTTGGCCCACCTTCAACAGAGTTTCACGTCTCTGCTCCTTGAAGCTACTCTTGCCAGGGTTCAGGGACTTCCCTGTGGCTACATCCCATGGGATTTCCCCAGCCCCTCTGTGATGTGACCTATCACTTATATTTGGCGGTTGGTCAGTCTCTCTTTCTTCACTCAGCTTCTGGGACAGCTTCTCTTTGTCTTCCTCCTGTTTCTGATCTGTCTTTCACATCATTATGTAGCTCTCTAAAGGTAGGAGTGTCCAAGTGGGAGTGTGGATCTTTGGTTTTTTTTTTTCTACTCTGACTCTCTTTTCATGCAACCTGACATTTGAATCCCACTCATGGGCTGATGGCTTTCACATTTATCCTTGAAACTCTGCTCTAGAATATACAACTGCACGAGCAGCATCTTCTCTTAAGTAAGAGGCCCTGAAAAGCATCACGTTCCAAACGGAGCTCCTGATAGTCCTCATGCATATCAGAACCTGCTTCACCATAATTTCCCATCTTAATCAATGGCAGTTCCACATGAGAAAAGTGCAGCTCAGGCCCAAGTATAGCTCTGGCTGCTCTTTTGACTTCTTCTCTAACAGTTTACATCCAGTTGGCAGCAAGTCCTGTGGGTTCTACTTAAGGCTCCATCTAGAACTCTCTGTAGAACCCAGCTCTCTCCATCCCCTGTAGGAGCACATCATGTCCTGCCTGCATTTTTCTAATGGCCACCTGAGTGTGTTCACCCTCACTTCCCTGTAGGCAATTTCTGCACTGTAATCACCGAAATCATATTAAGAGGTAAATCACATCAAGTGAGTCTCTTGCCCCAGATATTCCAATGCAGGTCTCCATTGGCTCTCTGTATTCATTTCCAAATAACCCCAAACTGGGTGGCTTGCACGAAAAGAATTTTATTTTCCCACACTTGTGGAAAACATAAGTTCCAAATCAAGACGCCAACAGGTCCTAAGAAAGGCCCTGAGAAACCATTGCCTACATCTGTCTTAGCTTCTGGTGGATGCTAGCAACCCTTGGCTATCTTTGGGTTGTGGAAATGTTATGCCAACCTTTGCCTCCATTTTCACGTGACCGTCTCCTGTCTCTGTGTCTATATGCCTTTGCTCTTATAAAGGCAACAGGTGTCTTAGTTACTTTCTCATTTCTGGGACAAAATACCCAACACTTACAAGTGAAAGGAGAAAAGGTCTATGTTAGCCCACAGTTTGTAGAGGTTTCAGTCCATAGTTGGCTGGCTCCAAGGCAGGGAGGCAGGGCAGAGGGGTGTGGCAGAGGAGAAACAGTCCTTGGCAGGGCAGGCAGGAAGCAGCAAGCAATGAGCCCGCCTTTCCTTCTAATTCCATTTGGCCTGCTGGTTGGTGCACTGTAATCACAGAAATCAAAGCCACCCAGTTTGGGGTTGTTTGTACATTCAGAGAGACAATAGGAGACCTGCGTTGGAATATGTGGGGCAAGAGACTCACTTGATGTGACTTACCTCTTAATATGATTTTGGTGATTATAGTGCAGAACCCGTATCCAGGATGGTGCTTCTGTCTTCAGTAAATTCATTCAGCCACTGGCAGAACTGTGCTAAGCCAATCAGTGGATTCACCTCGTTCCCACATACTTTGGGGCCCTGTATCACACACCCATGATCCAGCCACCTCCCCCAAGTGATTAAGAGGTCCTCAGAAGCAACATGTCCCCAAAGCCCCACCTATGGGCATGTGAGCCTTTGGAGGTGGCATCTAGACACAAGCCGGGGCACTAGATATCGCACTTAGGGCCTGTTCTCCTCTGGCGTGGCTTCATCTTAACTCATTGGCCAAGACCCTATTTTCAGGTACAGTCACATTCTGAGGTTCTCTTAGCCGTACATCTCAGGGGTGTGATTCCACTCAGCCCACTCTCTGAGCTTGTGTCCTGCTACTCTGCCCTCCTTCCTCCGGCTTCATCCATGATATCCTACTTACTGCTTTTTTCACATGCTGGCAACTGTGTCCCTCAAAGCCTCTGTTCTTTCCATTCTCTTTATCAGAAATGGGCCACCCCTAGACAGCAATGTGACTCCCTCAAGGTTTTCTGAAGTTCGACCTTCCCTGGCCTCCCCATCTCAAACTTTAACACCTTCCCTCAAATTTCATGTTCTCCTCTTCCTAATTTTTCCTCTTTGTATGTATTGGTTTCTGTCATACTACACTTTTATCTATTGCTTTTCTGTGTCATCCATATACGCCAAGAGACTATAAACTCCACAGTGACAGGGGTTTTTGTGTGCTATCGTTCTTTATTCGAGCCTCCACACTGAGAATGGTGATAAGCACATACTAATATAGTAGGTGATCAATGCAAATTCACTGAAGAAATTTTGAATAACTGAACTCAGACTTGGAGCAGGGCTGAGTCAGTCACTGAAATAATGCCATTTAATTCAAACACTATTTATTCCCATCTTTTGGCATTGCTTTTCTTTCCTTTGGTTTCATTTTAAGGCATGCTCTTCTCTTATTTTGGTGCAGTGGCCAACAGCAATTCTACATGTACATCTTACTAGCTTGACGAGAATCTTAATCATCTATTGCCCCAATAATGCTGTGTAACCAACGTTTATTTTTCTAGCTCACAGTTCTTTTGGTTGGCTGAGTCAGCTCTGCTCCCAGCTGGAGCTGGACTCCTGTGCTCTGGGCTGCTGTTTGATTATTCCACTCCACTCCCTACTCCTCCATCCTTTCCTCACATGAGCATCTTTGCATGGACTGCCCTCCTCCCGGCATCTGATTGGTGCAAGTGGAAGCATGAGTGGCCTCTCCAAAGTTTGCTTTGGGGTCAACAGCTGTCACTTCTGACTCCTGTCCAAAGGCCAAAGCAACTCCCTCAGTGTGGGGACACAAGCTCCAATCCCTCTCTTCCACTGCAAGGTCACAGGCAGGAGAGAGTGAAGGACTTAGGACAGTCCTCTAATACCCACTGGGAAGTTCAGCAGCAAGGAAGAGACTGCTGTTCACTCCTTCAGTGAGAGTGTCATGGTTTATGGCTAGTTGTTCCCCCAAAGCCTCAGGCAATCATGGGGCAGGGACTTCTAGAGTTTAGAGACTTGAGTCATGATCCACTGGGATTATGTGTTTTAGTACTGATGAGACTATGGGTCTGAGTACTGCTGGGATTACTTGACTCTTGATCCGCTGGGATTATGTGTTTCAGTACTGATGGGGTTATCGGTCTGAGTATGGCTGGGATTATTGGTGTGGCCTATGGTGGACAGGCTAAGGCAGAGAGCCTGAATGTAATATACAGACAGAGAAACAGACGTTGGTTGTTGCTCTCTGTGCCCTGGTTGGTCTGTTGCCTCTGTTGCGGTTGTTGCTGTTCCGCCACCATGAACTGGATGCTCTCTGCCCTGTTCCGTTCAGCCTTGGGCCAGCCAAATACGAACTGAAACCTCCAGCAGCTGTGAGCTAAATAAACCTTTCCTTCCTTCATTTTGAGTGTCGAGTATTCATCCCAGCAACAAGTAAAAAGTAACTAAGACAGAGAGTATAGGGCTGACCTATATGACTGAGCTGGTGTCACTCCCAGTTTTGCCATCCCTCAGAAAGGGAGGCCTGGGACAGACTCATGATTGGTCAGAATGGCATCATGTGCTGACTCATGAAAATGAGCCCTGGGGTGGAAGAGGGGGAGAGGAAGTGGGAGGGGGAGGTCATCTTCTCCCTAGTCCTCAGGCTGAGCATCGGAGATGCCTGCTGAGAGACAATTTGGTGTGGTCATCACCACAAGGGAAAATTTGCTCTGGGAAAACAAAATCTCATGTTTTTAACCCTTCCCACAGAGCAGTCTTGGGAAGCATGGCACTTGGTGAGGAGTCTGAAGGAAGCATTTTTCCTGGGAGGAGGACAGCACAGTCCAGCCACCTCGCAGGGATCTCACTTGCCCTTTGCGTGGGGCGTGGACATTCACAGCAGGCTGGCTTTTGCTGAGGTGCTAGGGTGGCCTCTGACTCCCTGCTTTTTCCAGCCTCCATGGGCCTCCCATATTCCTGGGCTCGTGGCCTCTTTTTGTCTTCAAAGCAGCAACAAAGCATTTCTGAGGCCCTGCTGCTGGCCTCACGCCTCTCTTTGACTGCCGCTTCCATTTGAACAACATTGAAGGTTGTGCTGGGACCAGATTGATAACACAGAAGACTCCCCATCTTAATGTTGTCACCAGCAGCCTATCTCATCTGCCACTGATCATTCCCCTTTGCCCTATAAGTGACCTAGCCACAGGTGAGAGGGATTAGGTCATGGATGTTTTTGAGTGGCCATTTTTCTGCCTACTGCGAGTGGAAGTATAGTTGGCCTTACCTCGTTCTGTGGTACCTTCAGTGAGTTCCTTGGGCAGAGTACCATGACTGACAAGAACCTCAAGGTATGGGGTTTAGCAGTTTCCTAAGGCAATAGCTGACTGGGAAGGCAGGAGGAGCACAGGCCTCCTTCGTGTGGTTTCTGAGAGCTTGACCGGCTTTCCTGTGCGTCTGTGGTGCTGGTTGAACCTCTCTTGTGCCCCACGGAAGCTGCTTTAAGTAAACGTGCTTCTGATTCCGAGTGGAAGGGGCCAGAAAGCCCCAGGCCACAGCTCATTCCCTGCACTGTCTGTTCCTCTGAAGAATCCTGATTTACACTCTTATAGCAATTGCACTGGGCTGAGAGTCAGGAGCTTTGGTCCTGCCTCTGTCCCTTCCTGGAAATGATTTTGAAGGCTCTGTCTAATACTGGCATTCTAGAACTTTTTAGCTCTACTTGTTTGGTATTGGAAAGAAACGCTAGAGGGAGGAGCCATTGTGAGAAAGCCACTGCCCTTTGGTTCAGGTTTTCCTGACTTGGGGGTGATTCTCTCCTGGTACTGGAGAGGTGGGCCAGAATCTACGGGAGCAGTGCTTTACACTGATTGCACGTAAAAGGCACATGAAACAACATGGAAGTTGGCTGGGAGCCCAGCACCGTCCAAGGCTTTGCCTAGGTGGTGGACACTCCAGGATTCCCAGAATCCTTTTCTGCTCTGCTCTGCGCTGGGGCAGGTGGTGGCTAGGGTGGGATGGGGGCATTTAGCTCCACGCAGATTTGTACTGAACCTCTTTTGATAAAAGTGCCTTGAGCTTATGTTGCTGCCTAGAGGTGGAGACCAGGCTGGACAGGGAATTCCAGGCCCAGGGAGCCTTCAGGTCACACGGAGACAAAGGCCTCGATGGTCCAGGGCCTGGGGTACAACTTCCTTTCACATGGCTAAAATGTGGAGTTGGGCTGAGGTGTACAAGACAGGGCATAGGTAGGTCTTCAAGATTTCCCCTTTTATTTTTTCTGAACCCTGAAGAAAGAATAACTATAGAAATTAGAAAGGAAAATGAAAATTTTCTTTCAGAGATGCTGAGAGCTTGTACCAAAGTCCGCTTGGGCTACTTCCAAAGAGAGGAGTTTGGAAAAGGAGAGCTTTGAAAAGCGGTTGACGAAATACTATCTCCGAGGCGCTGAGAGCATCCTCAGGCTTTTGAGTGGCTCATGAGGGAAAATCATGCCTGGGAAATCCTGGGAAAATGAAAACGCAAGTAGACTCAAAAGACAAAGAGCTGTAAGAGGCTGGCCACTAACGTGGCTTGCCAGCGTGGCCCTGTATCTCAGAATCTTGTCGCTAATTTTGTTCATCTTCGGGTGATTTTTATCTGTTTTGGTAACAGTTCAGGAGCTTCCTTTCTAGCTTTGTGATGTCTCCCCCTTTCTTCATTTTTCTTTCCCGTCTGATCCCTGGATTCTCCCTTTTGCCTTTACCATGGCTTTGCGCTTGCTCCTGTGGCCCTATGGGGTATTTGGAAAGCTGTGGTAGTTCACTTGCTTGGATGTCCATCTGAAGTATGTGAGGCTTTGCCTCTTGAGGAAAATGCCACCTCAGCTAGAAATAGTGACTGTCCCCTGAAATTGGGAGCTGTTTTTCTTCAATGCTTTATTGAATGGATTAAAATAAGATCTAATGTAATAGAAAATATAGAATAAAAGTCTACTAACAATTGTCTTTGTAGGTCTCCTGCATCACCAGTTTGCACGTAGATCAGCATATAGCTCACTGCGGAGCTTGGTAGAAATGCACATGCCTGGGTTTTTCCCTGAGATCCTGATTGGGAAGCACCTGGGTGAGAGCTGGGCGTCTGTGGATGCGGCAGCAAGAAGCAGAACCAGGAGAGAAGCCACAGCTCCGTGGGCATTAGCCCTGTGGGCTGGATCTGCAGGGTGTCGAGAGCGTCCCAGATGGAAACTAGCAATGTGCTGAAAGGCATCAGGCCGATGAACAGCGACTCTGAGGTGGAAGATTTCTGCATGGCAGACTGAGCTAAGCCCTGACCAGAGAGCCGGTGAAACAGTTTTCATGGGTGTTCTGGAAGGGCGTTTGTACTACTGGTTTGCATCAGTGGACTGAGGGAAGAAGATCAAATCTCGCCAACATGGGAGAGCATTGTGTACTCCACTGCGGGCCCTGAGCAGAGCAGGAGGAATGGAGGAAGGGCAAAAGCTCTCCCTCCCCGAGCTGGGGCATCCATCTTCTGCCCTCAGACAGCAGAGACTCTGGTTCTCAGGCCTTGGGACCCCAGTACTCTTTATAGCGGTACTCTTTATACTGGGTCTAGTTTTCAGGGCTTTGACCTTGGATGTGATTATAACACCGCTTTTCCTGGAGCTTTTCTCACAATCAATCTCTACACATTTACCTGTATATCTGATTGATGTGAAAGGCCCTGGATTCAGTCCGCAGGCCTCCTCCTCACAAAGCAGCCAATAAATATTCTTTTGAAGAATCCTGGGAAGGCTCGGGAGAACCCTGAGGACACAGGTTCCGCGTGGGGGATGTTGAAGGGCCTGTAGCTTGTCCCGGTGGAGGTGACAACTAGGCAGGTGGGAAAAAGTCTGGAGCTTTGAGTCCTGAGCTCACAGATGAGGAGAAGGAGGAGCTCTTGGTGAATGGTGAGATGGAGTAGGATCAGCTATGAGGGCTGACGGTGTAGGGAACAGAGGCACAGGACAATGCCGCGTCTCAGACCCAGGGGGCAGAGGAGATGTTACAGGGAAACAGACTTGGGAACCGAGGAATGGGATGTCCTGCGTGGCCCTCAGGAGAAGCCTCCAAAGCCTTCAGGGGAAAAAAAAAATTCAAAGAGACAAAGAAGTTCAAAGTGACATGCACTGTAGTATTTTAGGGGGATTGGAAGAAGGTTGCATTAGGTTTGGGGAAAGCGGAGCCAGTTTACAGGCAGAGGGGCAGTACAGGAAGGTGTCATAGATGTGGACAGAGACCAGAACTGAGGAACAACGTTACAAAGAAGCTAGATTGCAGGGAGGAGCCAGCTAATTAAAATGGGTTCTGACATTTTAGTACAGAGAACATTCTTAGAGGAGAAGTTAGAGAAGCAACGAGGCACCCAGAGATCAGCAATGGCTGGAAGCTTGTGCCATGGGGGGTTGAAAGGACAGAGGAAGGAGTAGGGGGCTTGGAGCCCCATTCGAGCTAAGGCAGACAGAGAAGAGGTGGGGTTCTCAACAGTATCCCCCTGCATTCATCCCTGATTTTTGTATGGGCATCATCTCTCTCTTTCGCTCTCAGATGAGGCGTTTGGCTGGGTCCTCATCTCTCTTCATCCAGGGATGGGGGTGAGGTCCAGACCCTATCAGCAGCACTTTATCCTTCTGGCCAAATGATTGGTTGAAGAATGAGCATGTGACTCAAGCTGGGCCAATCAGATTGAAACCCAAGACTTGCCCAGGAGCTACCAGGAGAATTTCTCTCTCTTTCTGATGGACTTGAGCCTGGGCGATTACATCAGTGATGCTGCCAACTCAGCAAAAGAAAAAACAGGAGAGAAGCTGGTGACATCTACCAAGTCCTACCATTTGCCACGTTTCAGTCTCCCATAGACCTGAGCTTTTCTGTTTCAAGTCTTTTTTTTTTTTTGCTTAACAAATTTCAGTAAGGTCTTTGCTGGGAACAAACCCAGCTCTTTGCTTGGCCTCTTTTGGTCCCATTATGTGTTGAACCTTTGCTTGCCCGTGGCTCTGACACCTGTACAATTTATCAAAGAGGACTGTAGAGACAGGGGACAGGTCACTGATGACAGGTTTTCTGAGTGGCAAAAATATGTACCCAGAATAGGATACTTTGTACTTTTCCATTTGAAATTCTGCACTGTCAAGTCTGGCAGAGAGGTTTTGGCCCTGGCATTCGCAGGAGTATGACATGGCGCCGAAGAGCCACAGAGCGATTTCTCTTTTGGGGGGCAAATAAATATAGAATAAATCCTTGTGAGAAACCAACGTGCTAGATAATGTTCTCTCCTAAGGGAGAGATTTGACTTATAATTATAGAACACTGCCTAGCGTTCTGTAGCCCTTTAGCCTTTGCCCAGGGTTAGATGTCTCCTCTGATCAAACCAACCCAGTCTGAAGCTGCTCCTCAGAGGTGGGTAGCATAACTCCCACTTTATGGATCTGGGGAGCAGAGCTCTGTGAGATTAAAATAGGTCACTCAGACGCTACTTAATAAGGGATTGAAAACTGGGTCTCTGCGATTTGAAAGATCCCCCACACTGGCAGAACAGGAGCATTGGAGGCTATTCAAGGGGGACCCATTCAGAGTTCCTTTTGTACTTCTTGCTGCCATGGCCAGCTGCATGACTCCCCTGGACCACCCAATGAGATCCACAGAGAAACTGGGTGACTTTCATGCGCAGCAGTGGCAGGAGCTACGGGGTCGCCACCCGACCGTCCCTCCTTGTCTCTCTCCAAGTCCTGTTGCTTCTCCTTTTCCCTCCAGCTCTGTCTGTTTGGCTTCGTGTCCAAACTCCCACCCCTGTGTTCCTGGGCCGTGGCTATCACTTCCTCACAGGTCTTTCTTTCCTCTCTTGTCATTTCCAACCTATTTTATTTATTTATTTATTTTTAAATAGTACATGCATGTTACAGAAACTTAAGCTCGAATGTATCCTTTCTCTGCCCAAGACCTCTCAGGATCACAACTTCTCTTGGGCATAAACAACAAACATTCACAAAGTGTTTTTGTGTTGTGAATGCTCTGTGCCTCTGGCCCCTCTTCCCTCTGGCCCAGCACCTCACGTCTCCACCACTTGCCCTGACCTCTGTCTTCCCCTGGTCCTTTCTCAGCTGCCTCTGGGATCGTTGTCTCCTGAGTCCCACGACCTGTGCCTCACCTGGGAGGCTCTGGCCAACCTTTTCCTCTGTCCCTAACACACAACTCCTTGTACCTAATTTTTGCTTTTCCAGCTCAGTCTTCCCTATTCATCAGAGGAAATGGCTGATTATCTGTTCCAGTAACAGTCTCTTCATTTCTTTTCTATGTAGGACTTGTCAGTTTGTAATAATATGTTTGTGGGGCCGGGGTGATAGCTCAGCAGTCTAAGCGCCTGCCTGGCAAGCACAAGGACCCAAGTTCGATCCCTAGTGCTGCATGCTGTGCTGGTCCTGGAACCCTGGGCGTGCCCTGCTGGCCCTGATGCTGGGTGTGGTAGGACACACCTGTAATCCCAGTGCTCTGGAGGCTGAGACAGGAGGATCACCACAAATCTGAACTATGTAACGAGACCCTGTATCAAATATGTTTGTGTAATTAGTGGCTTCTTAGTCCTCAGCTGACTGAGCTCCACGATGACAGGAAATGCGTATGCTTGTCCTGCATACCGGCTACATGAGATTCCCCTTTCTCTCACTCTCTTGCCCTTCCTAAGAGCACCTGTGCTTTCCTGTGTGGGAGGAATTCTATTCTGATCTGTAACAGGTACGAAATATAAGAGGGGCCAACCATGTAGTCTTGCCCGTGAGGGAACTGTGGTGGACGGGTGAACAGCCCAGAGCTAGCCATCCATGGCATTTGCCCCGCCACCTGTGCTTTGTCGTTTCAGTGGGCAGTGTGAGCCCCTTATCAGATGGTTTAGGAGCTCGGTTCTGATCTGCCATGGCCACTTTGCTACCATGGAGGCAGCTGGCATGAGGACACAGCTGATGTTCTGAAGAAGGGACCGCTGTGAGCGTCACAGAGAAGTCGCAGTCGGAGGTTCTCACCCCTGAAGGAAGCTGCATTACTGATTGTGGCCTAATTAAAACTCTTCGAAGTTAGAGGGGGCGGGGGCCAGGGAGATAGCTCGGTGGCACAAGTGCCTGCCTGGCAAGTGCAAGGTCGAAAGTTCGAACCTCGGTTTCGCAAAAACAAAGCAAAGTTAGAGGGGTAAAGTGTTTCCCGTTGGTCCACCAGGTGACCGCTCTCACTCATTTCTTTCGGCTAACTTCATGCAATCCTCATCTGCCCTTATGGCTGCTGTTCTGCTGGCAGAGTCTTCGTTCTTTCCAAGTCCACATACACTGGAGTCAAATTCCCCGATAAGGTCAACATGAGCCTAGCACTGAATTTGATTTGGTTCTTGTCCAACTTGATTTGTGACCAGAATCATGGGAAGAATCAGGTTCCTGAACCACAGTACCGCCATATTAGCAGCCCCCTCACTCTAGTCGGAGGCTATTTCTCCACCCCTCAAGCATGTGGCTTGCTTTTAGACATGTGGGATCTCATGCAGTTCTGTCAGTTCTCTTGTTCTTCTGCCATAGCTGTGAGAGGCATCTGGCCTGTGTATCCAGGTGTTCTAAGGATGGAGATGAGAGACACGTGAAGCAGAGCTCAGCTGGGATCAGTGTGAGTCCAGATAGCCTGTGGACATATGAATGATAATGAGAGATTTTATTATAAACCACTGTGTTTGGGGGCTTAGTGGAGAAATTTGTTATGCATCAGGAGCTGACTGATATAGTCTTCAAGAAGATACTTCCTATTGGGCATAACTGCTTCTGCTGGGAAACACTGGCTTGTGACCAGCTGTGAGCATGAGTACCCTTTTCTTCTAATTCTCTATCAAACTTGGCCTGTATATTCCCAGCCTCTTAAACAGTCTCTCTTGAATGTAGCTACTTCAGCTCCTGGCTGACTACTCCTTTTCCATGGAGGATGAAAACTGGCTTGGAAAGCTGGTCAAGAAGTCAACATGGCAACACCTCCATCCACCTGCTCTCCCTTGTCCCCATGCTCTAAATCCCATCATGCTCTTTTGCCACAAGAATGAAACATGAAAGCTAAAATAATAAAAACCCAGGAAGATCAAAGGCTGCTTGTACTGCCAGGCACGCAGACTCACACAAACACCTGAGCGTCAGCTGCAATTGCCCGTCCAACTGGTCAAACAGCCAGGCTCTGTGTGTCAGTTCAGGCCTCCCAGAAGCACACACCAGGGTGGGATTAGACCAGCAAGAGATTTAGTGGAAGACTTACTGGGCTGGTGGGATAGCTCAGTGGACTAAGCGCCTGCTTTGGCAAGCACAGGGACCAGGGTTCGATCTCTGGTCTTGCATGCCTTGCTGGCCTCACCCCCAGGGTGCACTGAGCCTGTGACTGAGTCTGAGTGTGGTGGTGCAGGCCTGCAATCCCAGCCCTGGGGAGGCTGAAAAACAGGAGGATCGCTATGAGCCGAGCTGTGTAGTGAGACCCTCTACCAAACACATACATGAAAAAAAAAAAAAAAGATCTAGTGAAGGATTTGCTGGAGGAAGCAGGCGGAGGCAGGACAGAGCTTTGAACTGGCTGCAGGTCTGAGACCTGTGAACGAGAGCTGGAAGTGGGGGCATCGGGCAGGGGAGCCCTGACCACCACACAGGTTGGTGAGGGGTTCCCAGGCCAGCAGCATCCTCTGAGGAGGCCTCCGTGCTGAGGAAAGGAGCTGGTGCTGTGCCGTGCTGTACCAGCTGGTGGCTGGGGTGGCCTGGGGGTAGCACAGCCTCAGTGTGAATGGAGGTCACCTGGGTCCCCCCAGGAGGGAGCCGAGCAGCGCGCTCCTGCAGCTGCCGTACTCTGACTCCAGAGAGAGCCTCGCCCACTGAGCCCTGCGCAGAGCAACTTGTTAAAGTGAAATGTTGAAGGGTGGGCACTGGGAGAGGAGAAGAAATAGGATCTCTCCCAAGAGAGGGTTTGGCCTTTGCAGAACACGCTCACCTAGAGCTGACATATGGAACACCTGGCTCAGAGGCGGGTGCATGAGGCCCGGCGTCTCTCTTTGTCTAAATCTGGAATGCTAACCAGATGGCTTCGGAGCAGGCCATAGGTTCTCGGTTGTTCACTAAAATGGTGTTGATTGTCAAGGATCACGTGATAGTAAGACAGCAGAATGGGGAGCCATTCTATACTTTGTCCTTGAAGCGGAAGAAAGTATACAAAAGTCTTCATGACTTGCCTGTATAGCCAGCAAGGCTCCAGGCAGGGGAGAGAATAACCATTCATCCATCTATCCATCCATCCATCCATCCATCCATCCATCCATCCATCCATCCATCTATCCATCCACGCATGCATGCATGCATTCCCTCATTCCTTCAGCAAATAACGATTGCAGCATTGTGCGCAGACCGCATGGATGCCCCGGACATCACCCACGTGCCCCTCTGTGCCCTGCGGTGCGGGCGGAGGTCTGAGAGGAGCCCTGCTCTGTTTTCGATGCTTTTCTCCTGCCCCAGGAGGCTGATGTGTGTGACAGCATCAGGGACCAGGGATGGCTGGCTTCGGGTTGGGTGTCGTCACTGAGAAGTTCCCAGCAGGAGTTGCGCAGAGGAGGGACAGTGAAGGACTGCGCTTGCTCCTCTGACTGGCGCTCTGTCTGGTCACCTTTACGCTCATGGCTGGCAGCCGGGGCTCCTCTCCTGAGGGCTGATTCTGTACGACGCTCTCCTCAGAGGCTTTCCTGACTGACCCCTCCCGGCCTCCCTCCTGGGGGTTGGTGCAGGTTTGTGCTGTTTTACCACCCCTTTGTGACAGTGAACCCTGCTCTGCTTGTCAGAATCAGGTGGATCATCAGTCTCACCTGGGAGAGATGAGCGACTAACAAGCCAGACTCGGCCTCCATGGGGCCGTGAGCTTTGCCTCTAGCAGCCCTGGCTGTCATAACAAACACCATGCTTTGGGTGGCTTAACCAACAGAGATTTATTTCTCACTGTCCTGAAGGCTGGAAACCCCATGATCAAGGTTCTGGGTATTTGGTTATGGCCTGTAGTGGGCCACCTTCTTCTTGCCTCCATATGGTGGTAAGAAAGAAGAGAAGGAAAGAGAGAGGGAGAAGGGAGAGACACAAAAGAGAAGGAAAGAGAGAGGGAGAGGAGGAGAGACACAGAAGAGAAGGAAAGAGAGAGGGAGAGGGGGAGAGACACAGGAGAGAAGGAAAGAGAGAGGGAGAGGGGGAGAGACACAGGA